>CAJNRD030001124.1:7584362-7594610 GCA_905319865.3 Cotesia congregata | reverse complement strand
AATATATAATAATATATAATATATATATATATATAATATATATATGAGGTAGCTTCTTTTTTAAAATCACACCTCAATTATACTTGAGAATTGCACTTCAAAGATGAATAGAAAGGTAATGCGAGCGACCCGCTGACTACAGTTTGAGATAAAATTTTATGGGGGCAAGTTGAAAAGAATAAATAAAAAAAGAATAATGTAACGAGAAAAAAAATAATACAAAAATAAAATAAGAGAGAAACTAGAAGTTGTAAGGCAAAAAAGAAGAAATCAATATGAGATAAGAAACAAAATAAGCGATTGTGGGATTTAGAGGGAAGAATCAATTGGGGGATATGAGGAAATGGAATTGCCGACCTCAGATCCCAGAAGGCGACTGTGCCGTCCTCACTGGATGTCACAAACTGCCAACCAAGTTCCTCAACGTCCGAGTTTTCCTCCAACTCGAGTAACTTTCCATTCTCGTTGAGCTTACTGTAACTCGCCAGCCAGATTATCTGAGTTATAGCTCCGGTCTGCCCGTTTCTAATCGAGGACATTGCCGTAGGATAAATCATCCTCGAACTTGTGGTCTCTTTCATCCAGTTCATCAGATTCTTCATCGACGTATTGCACTTAGTTTGTGCATCGTCATCACTTAATTTCTTTAGTTTTATGCATTCAATTTGCTCCGAAATTGACCAAACTGCTACCTAAGATAAAACAAATGTAAACAACTTGGTAACTTTCATTTATACTATTTAAAGCGTTAATTCGACTTAGTTAAATAAACCTGGCCATTGGAGCATCCTCCAATGATGACATTTCCATCGAGTGGTCTAATGCTAACAGCGGTCACTTCACGAGGACACTTGAGAATAAACTTTGGCACAAGACAGTCATCCAAAGACCACAAGAGAATTTTGTTATTCTCGTGACAAGCTCGTAATATCTTTAGAGATGAATTAACAAAGTTAGATAATTTTTTAATAGATTTTAGTAGTTTGACCTGTGAGTATTTATTTATGTAACGGAATCTTTTAATGTCTAATGTTCTGACCAGGATTATCAACATAAAAAAATTTTAATAAATTATAATTTAAAAAACTAAAATACATTTCAACAGTAAATTAAAATAAAATAATTTTTAAATAAGAATAGAGTGATTAACAAAAAAGTTGTTTTTATTGTAAAAAAAGTGTGGGATGCTTTTTCATATATATTAAAAATTATTTTTGTTGTTAATCACTATTCTTATTTTAGAAATACTTATTAAAAATTATTTTCTCCTTTTAATTCAATTTTCTACTAAGCCTTTTTTTTAGTTTTTTAAACTACTAATTTTTTTTAATATTCAAAGCATTTTAACTTAAAATTTATACGCTACTAGCCGATCAATTTGAAATTTAAATCAGAGTTAAAGTTATAATTAAAAATACATTATCCTGGTAATATTTTGGTCCCACAATGCTTTGACTTTTAGAATAAGTCGCATAAGCTGCTACTGCGATGTTACTTATCAATGGATGCCAACAAAGTTCACTGATAACTTTGTTTCCGGTCAGTTTAACATCACAGTAACTTTGATACTCGGTAAAAGCCAGCGGTACTGGAACTCGGGTATCTCTTTCATCCTCTACTAAATTCTTGCAATCGTCTGCGTGCAGATCCCAAGAGGCATTCCAAAATACCTATAGAGATTAATAATGTCAATGGGGAGGGCTTGAAGATAAAAGGGTTTACTTGCTCGCAGGTAAATTCTCTGTAACGGTCAAGAAATTTCCGAGCAGCTTGTTCCAGATCTTTATTAAAATCTGTGGTATTGATCGGCGTGTAGTCATAGGAGTACTGAAACCACGAGTCTACAGGAGTCTTGGTTGTCGTCTGTACCTCGTTGTCACTAGTCGTTGGATTAGCTTGGTTACCTCGTGAAACAAGTCTTCGAGAGACGTTGTTGAAGCTTTGCCTGGTACCCACTAGCTCAACGTAACCGTCTCTCTGGTCTTCAGCGTTGCGGCTTACCAATTTTATCAAAGTGTCCACACGTTTTCGCTTTTTCATCTTTAATATTAAATAAATTTTCGTCACGTTCATTAATTACTTTTTTTTTTAAAGAATAAAGAATAGAAAAATATTATTTTTATATTCACTTCTATTTCATAAAGAGGTCGAGAATTTTTGACTACTGATTCATCAATTTCCGCGTCACTTCCCAAAGTTTTCCAACGACCAGCTGCTTTGTAGAAAGATTTTTTCATGAGATTATAAATTCTCATTCTTCTAGCTTTGATTTTACGTGTGACTAGATCTCGACTTGACTTCGAGAGACACATAAAAAATATTCCACTATCACTGTCATTATCATCATTAGTTCCAAGATTTTCATTATCGTCAGCGGTTTTATTACTCGATGCATAACCAATGAAAATATTATCATCCGGATACTCGAATATTTTATGACGTATTGGAAAAAACTCACTGTTCTCATGATGTAGATCAAGATTGTCTTCAATAATTTCTTTCTTAACAAACTTCCATGGATATTCAGCTGACACATTTACCCCAATTTCACAACCGATTATTTTCTGGGTTAACCGCGACAATTTTATTTCCACCATTCCTGCTTCATCGCCCTTAATTTAAATGCAAAAACAAGTTTAATAAATTTAAATAAATTTATCATTATTTAAATTCTTACTTCTCTGCTGTTTGAATCATCTTCAAAGTCCTCGAAATGTTCTTCAACGGAATTAAATTTTACATCAATATCTGCCAGAAAAAAAAAAAGTTAATAATAATATCTTGAAAAAATTATTCAATAAATTAATGAAATAGCTAAACACAGTTTTCAGACATTTTATATCTCATACATGAACATTAAATTGTCTGTTTACGTGCAAAAGTGAATAAAATGTTGATGAAAGAGTCATCAAATGTAGTGAGTAAAAACGTTATTACTCACTTGAATTTTTTGTCGACCTTTTCATAGCTGCACACTCGATTCAATGCGATGTGAGCGAATTTGTATGATACTTGGTTATTTCAAGCTCTTTATAGCAGTAGATTTATTTCCATACATGTAAATGTGCATTAATGTATATGAAGTATGTTATAAAATAAAATTTAAATAAAATAACAATTGAAAATAAAAAGTGTTAATAGAAAAATTAAAGATTATCGGTAACGAACGACGCAATAAATTTCTCGTACGAATAGCGTGTCAATATTATTGGAAAATTGATAAATGCGTTGAGTTTAAATGAAAAAATAATAATAACGATATTTGATTGAAAACTCAAGTGACACTTGTTTCATTTGTTTTATGTTTATGCAGTATAGTATATTACATACCTAGGCCAGTAAAATAAGAAAAGTCTCAGACCACATGTAATTGTTGGCCGAGGCGAAGCCGAGGTTGACAAACATGTGGTCTGAGGCTTTACTTTTTACTGGCCAAGGTGTGTATACTATTTTTCTGCTCGACGTAGCCGGAATGTGGCAACTTTGTTTAGCGCAGCGACCAGAAAGTTGCCACTTTCCGGCCGGAGGGCAGAAAAATTATTTACACCTATTCATTTTGCTTCAAAAAATTTATTGAGTCGTTTAAATGAATCAATGAAACAAATAAAAATGAAAATAAATTAATGAACGTTCGTATTGAATTTATCAGAAAAATCCATTATTTTTTACTTGATACTTTTTCAATTTAACCACTCGATCGTCGTTATCGTTTACAAACAATCACATCGTTTATTTTGTACAAATATAACAGCATTACGGTGATTAATGAAATTTTAATTTTCCTTTGTTTTCATTCGTTATTAAAGTACATAAATTAAATTTATCTCAAGTAAATTTATTTAAATTAAATTTAATGGATACAGCAGAGTATTAAATATGATGAATAAAATGAAAATATAACAAAAGATGTATTAATTCGAGGCGAAATTGACAATTTTGTGAGAACAAAGCTACTGTCTATTCACTTACCATTGAAATAAAGTTTAAATAGAATAACCACTGTGAAATAAAAATAATTTTACAATATGTAATTTATTTTTTTTTTCTTATTCTGCTTCTAAAGAAATTGATGCTTATTTTAAAATATAATTTAATTTTAAAATTTCGAAACAACTGGGGCGCAACACTTCCTTTCACTAAAATTATTTTTATTCGTATTCTTTTATTTAACCGTCGGGTGGAAATGGTTTTGCGTTATTCTTATCATGACTTAATAAATTTTTAACCTTTTAGTATTTTTTACAAGTAAAACTTTTATTAAAAAACTAAATTTTTTTTTTATGACTGAAAATTTAATTCTTTTTCAAACTGAAAATAAGAATCATGTTTAAGAAATTCTAGATCACTACGATAAAAAAAAATTTTTTATAAAAAAAAATCATAAAAGCAGTGTATAACAATGAAAAACAATGCTTGTAAAAAATATGATCCATAATTTGAAAGATGCAGATGACTTTCTTCAACCAAAGGTGTCTCGTAGATAGTATAATAACGTCTCATTATATTACCATGTTATTTTTCATCTGTCAACCATGAAAGTATTATTTTTACTTTCTTAAAGTTTAAATAAATAAAAGATGTAGTCAAACGAATACGGACGCAAATAAGAAAACAAGTGGAAACGGGAAAAGAAACGGTAAAGTAAGTTTTTGTGTGTATACCTCAGAGCTTCTAAAGGAACACAACGGATTAAGATGCTGTGGTCTAGATCTACAAAGTAAGAATAAAATTTCCAAGAAAGCTGCTCTAGTAACAGTCCCGGTACTAGTACAGAGGCTTGTTGCACATTGTATGATATATGGTATACAGCAACTATTGTATGCTCATGCAGATTTTTATTTTTCGCGGGTATATATTCCAGAAATGGCTGTCATAATAATAAAAGCGATATATACCTGTTGATGCATTTAAGATAATTTATTTTTTATATATTTCTGATGGTATTCCACATTTACACCGTATATAAAGTTGTATAGTGATAGATGGGTTAAGAGATAGAAAAAAAGCACTTTTGGTTATCGTAATCCAAACAGGAAAGTACTCTAGAGAACGATATGCTGGAGGGAGGTATAAAACCTCCGGAGACATGAGTGGGATTGGCATTCGACCTCTGAGGGACACACATCTACGTTGACGATGCGCTCGGGCATCATACTGTATCCCGTATAGTAACTACTACTGGTACTACGCGGCAACTGCTGCTGTTGCTGTTGCTATTGCATGTGTTGTACTCGATCCTGTAAGAACTTTAACTCCTCGGAGATAGCAACTTTGTTACGTTACTATTGTACAAAAATATCTCCAGGGGTTTGTTTTTTTTTTTCTGGTAGATTAACGTGCTTGAGAAAATGATTCTTTGCGTTATGAAGACTTGTTATAATTTATTTGAAAGTCTTTGATTTATTACATTGATGGCATTAGGATTTCGTTGGATGATTTTCCGTGAAAAAATTGACTGGTATGGTCTTAATTCATAGATAATTTTTTGATCAAAATTATACTTATCTAAGAAAAATTGTGTTGAGTATTTAAATACAAATTTTACACCAGTATTTTTATTTACGGTTATTTCATTATTTATTTTGCTTTATTTTAATTCATTAATTTTTTTTCTCGTACATACACATAATGTATGTATAAATTTATTTAGCGCAAAAATTTAAACAATCAATAGATTGCGTGTGTTCTTGGACCAAGAATTTGTTTTTTTTTCTCAAAAAATTAAATTAGCATAATGAGTTGTCTTCTTTTGGGTTTTCCAAATTTTTATTTAATATGAAATGTAAATCGAAGCACTATTTTCTAAATATTACATAAAAAATTATTATAAAAGTTTATTTTTTATTCTTTTATGGCCTGATTTGAAAAGTGAGCCCATCAAAAATTTTTTTCACGGGTTGACATATTACAGCTGTTTTTTCATTTTAAGATGAAAAATAAATTTCTTTATTAGTTTTTTTCTTCATTGTCTTAACTTGGAGCTTTCAATTTTCTTTTATAACAAAAGGTCGTGTCTACAGTAATAAAGTATCCGTCTATTGAATAATTTCAGTTAAACAACACAAAAAACAATAGAACAGAGAATGTTCTGAAAGGATCAGTGATAACAAAAATAGTGGGAGAATAGGAGTAGCAGAGGATCGTAGCAGGAAAAATATTGGATCAACCGGGATATAGAGGTTGAATGGTTGGAGCACTCTCTGCAGTGGCAGTAGGATAGGGCGGATCGAGTCTGCGAGAACGGGGTGCGGCTGGTGTGACGCCGCCAGAAGCCAGATAAATCTCGCTTCGACGGTAAATAACACGCTAAAACACTGAATGCCGAAGAGAGAGACCGAGATAAAGTAAAAAAAGGGAGCTAAAGAAATGTAGTGGTCCAGGATTTGGAAGCCGGTGCAGCAACCACTCCAAGTAGCTCTTATTCTCTTTTGTACGGCTACTTTTTCACAGCGAATGTGCGGGATATATAACGTTTTTTTCTATCACACAAACTTCCACATCCGCATGTATTTTTTATTCTCAATATACGTCGTTCTCGGTAAACCAGGAATACATATAATAGGCACACTATATTTATATATAATATAGAGAGTATAAATTGTTTGGCTTTCTGCGTGAGTGATTTTATAATTTTTGTTTTTATTTTCATTTTCGACAGTAACATTTTTTTTTATTTTTTATTGCACTTTCGGGCCGTCTATCTGATGTCGTTTATCCATGTCAGCGTGTCAATCAATGACGGGGTTTGTCCTATATGATTCGTTTATCCACGAAACGGCTACTGTACACACTACTCTCCGGTCTGGGATAGGGTATGATGGATTCAAGCGAGGAGATGACCAAGAGATGCCGTGTATTTTTATACGGTCATGATTTATTGTTGTCGTTGATAAAAGATGAAAAAAGATGACTGAATTTGATGTCATATTTTTCTGTTCATTTAACTTTTTCATATATTTTTTTTTTTGGTGAAGTAGACAAAATATTATGTTAATAATAACTTTTAATGAAATTTCCCTACTGATCTGAACAATGTAATTTTTGTTGTTTCTTGAAAATGATAAGACGTAAAAATATTGAAAAAAATTAAGAGCAAACAAGAACATAAACCTTTTCGGAGGTAATATTCATTTTCATTATTATTTTTTTTTATTGTTAACTAGGCTTACGATAAAAACGAAGGATTAAACTAGTGCGGTATAGTCACTCGAATAATTTTCAGTATTTAAAATTATCAAGAAAAATATATTGACTAAGAAACTGATTTCGAAAAATTTTTAGTGACTTGACTAATAAATTTTATACAATAAATATTAAATGATTTGTCGTAACCAGAATTAAAAAAATCCAATTAATTTTCTAATGCATAATCTCACCCAAAAACATTCCGTGATGGGGAATTATGATTTTTCACAAAGAGATGAAGTAAATTTTCAATTAGATTAAATATATAATTAATTTTCTACTGCATTAGCATTTCTATTAATAATATTTTTGACGAAATTCAATTTTTTGACGAAAAAATAATACATTAACTCATCACTCAGTATATTGAATTTTTAATGGAAAATATTTCCATTAGAAAATTAAATTCTCTGAGTTAATGTGTTATTTATTTTATTAAAAATTTCACAACTTTGGTCACAAAAAAACTTTAGTGCTTGGATCTTCAATATTAAACTTTAATAACAAAGATAAAAAAAGTAAAAAATAAAAAAAAGGTATTTAATACAATATGAAACATATTTCTCGAGTAACAAAGTTGGCATGAAGCCACGCGGACGTTGACAAAACATAGAGGCCCTATTGCGTTAAGTGTCGCATAGAGATATAGAAGTACCCTCGAAAATAGAGACTAGACAACAAGGCACTTGTTTGCACGTGGTTTATGCTATAGAAGTGAACGTCGCGCCAGGACCGATTACTTATTAGTGTCCGGCTGTGTCGAGGATTGAGTTAACGAGTGTGCCGAGGGCCTGCTGGTGAGATAGAAGTAGCAAGCGTGAGCAGAGTGTCTAGCAGGTTAAAGGGCGCCAGGATATCACTGTATACCATATAGAAACATAGAGAGATGTCACTGTGATTAGAGGGTGGCTAGCAGATGGATAGACGGACGCTTGGTTAATTTTCAATTATCCAAGAGAGGCCGAGGGCTAGCAACAGAAACGCGAGCGGGTTACCGCGTTGCTGTGGATCAGCCGCAAACCCTTCCCGGTCGAGCAATTTCCGTCCAGGCCCTACTGCTGCTACCATCACTGTTATGTTGCTGCTGATGCCATTCAATCGCTGCGTATATACTCTTGCTGCTTTAGCTGCTGCTGCTATTAATGAAAGAGAGAGATGATGGGATATGGTGTGTAGGTGTCACGCATGTTCGTGGACACTCAACGCCCTACGCCCTAGCTTCTACTCGACAGCCCCGCTGCGATTTCTGGATCGCCCTCAGCGACTGATCAACGCCGTGTCGATAGTGCACAGTCACGCATATTCTGCCCGATTTAATTATTCGCTCAACCTCCAACGAGTTTTTGTTTTATAAACCGGCCAATAGAAAGTTATCTACTGCTTCTCATTAAACTTTCAAATTATTTAGTTGAACATTGACATATTTTACACCCCAAGTCACCCATTTACTTGATATATTTTATTGTTCTTTGTTGACCTCCTGTTTGTTAAATTTATTTCTTTTATTTTTACGGCCGATGATAAAAAATATTTTATATGGAAATAGCTTTATGGATTTTTAGATTATTTTGGTATTTAATGTCCAATAAAAAGTTTTAATCTTGAAAATTCAGAATTGATATCTGCAGTCCAAGCGGTTTGTTATAAATAGAGTTTGTTATTTTTTATTTTTATTTTAGCTTTTCATTGTTAAATTTTATTTGAATTTTGGTTTATCTATCTCTATCCGTAAAATTCGTTGACAGTGGAATCTCTGCAACCTTGACGTTGAAGTGTTCCTAATTCAAAAAATTATGGATAAAGAAAACATAAATATATATCACCTAATAGGACCAATTTTTTTATCAGGCCATATATAGGCACTTTAAAACATCAAAAACTATTTGTAGCCATGTGATGCAAATATTGGAAAATTTTTTCACTGGTTAGGATATAGGGCGGAATTTCAATAGTTTCATTTAATCTGGTCTGAGTAACTCAACAATTAAATTTTACAATACGGTCGTTGAAAATGGAAAAAAAGATTAATTTGAATCTTCAAAAAAAATGCGAACATAACGTAAATTTTTATTTGTGTATCAACTCAACATGAATATAGCTTTATCGAAAATAAAAGAGCGAATTGAGAATGCTGGTTGTATTGATATAAGTGGTTTTAGGTTGCGTGTCCGCCCCATGGCTATCGTTTGGGCTTGTACATTTCTGTTTTTATAACGTTTCTTCTTGGTATTTTTTATTTTATCATTTGTATCGTTAAATTTTTTATTCGTTCCCAATTTCTTTTGCCTTACTGATGTCTTTATCTGCACATTACTTTTTATTGTAAATTTATTTTTATAATCCTATTATTCATCAATCATTATTAGATAAAGTACGCAAAGCGGAAGCTGTAGAAGAGTCTTTTTATTATACGCCTGTCGTTAATTTATCACATCTTTTGCGAGAAATACGAGACTACTCATCTCGTTAGAAACTTGATGCTACCTTTCTTAAGCTCCGCTTTCATTGTCTTCTCTATTACTCAATTTTTTTTAAACCTTTTTTTTTCATCCTCTTTTTTGTGCACTGTCGTTCTTATTCAATGAGTTATTATCTTAACTGAATCAATATAACGAAATTTAAATGAGAGTTTATGTTACTAACATCCAATTCTAAAGGACTTAATTGACGTGGAAAGTTTTATAAAAAATTGTCAACCTAATTTTGCTATAAGATTTTTAAAGTTTAAATTGCTGAAGACTTGTAGAATAATAACCCGGGAAAAACGGATTAGATCTGGCCATATATAAACAGATCTGGCCAGATCTTTAAATTGTCTCTATCTGACGAGATCTGGCCAGATATAATCAGATCTGACCAGATCTGGTCAAATTTTAAAATTGCCCAGGTAAAAATGATTATATATAATTATATATACTCATACATAATTATATACGAAAAATAGCTATATATAATTATATAGAATTATTTTCATAAAAAAAAAATCGGCGCGCACGGGAACCGAACCGGGGACCTGGCGCTTGAGAGACTAATTCATTACCTGCTTACCAACGAGACTTGCTT
>CAJNRD030001124.1:7558262-7583879 GCA_905319865.3 Cotesia congregata | reverse complement strand
CAGATATAGTTATATTTGTTTAGATCTGATCAGATATGACTATATCTGATTATGTCTGATGTATTTTTCCACTCGGATATAGTTATATCTGTTTAGATCTGATCAGATATAACTAGATCTGATTATGTCTCCAATCCCATGTCTGATCAGATATAAATAGATCTGACCAGATATAATTAGATCTGACCATATATAATTATATGTGGTCAGATCTAAACCGTTTTCCCCGGGAAAGCAGAGAAAAAAATAGAAAATGATCGATCCTCAAATCTCGAGTCTTTATTTTAAAATAGCTAAAATTTATGGAGTATAAATTAAAAATATAAATATCAAGAAAAGTTTCGATTGTTTTATTGAACTGTCAATAATCAGCTCTCACCGACTACCATGGCTTCTGAATTCTAAATTATAACCAATATAAGCTAAAATTACTAGTACCAAAATAAGGTCAATTTATCGGTGTATCAGAATTTACTTCATCCATAAACAATGAACCTAACATTAAATTATTTATTTTATTCCGCTTTTGACTATTAATTTCATTTTCTCTTCGTACCACAACGTTCTTAACACCACTATTTATAAAATTTTACTAAGTGTGAAAACTAGTCAATTAATCGGACTCTTAAAAAAATATGTATTTATATGATAGAAATTTACTTATGATCTTTATAATTAAAATCAATAATCATCTGTTAAAACTCAAATCCAAATTCAGGATGAAACATTAAAAATAATAAAAAATTTTAATTTTATTATTATAATGGATATTTAAATTTTCTATGGACAGGTTCTCGTTGATCTTATTATAATTCTTATCCTTAGATCAGAACTCCACTTCGAAGTTTAAATTTAAAATATTCACCAAAGTTAGTGGCTTAGAAGTAGTTAAACATTCAATTAGAAATTTTACACTAAGGAGATTTAATGCCAAAATTCGTATCAAATTGATCGTGTCGATTCACAGGTATTTTCAAAGTAAAAATTTTAACACTATTTGGCATACTTTAGATGGCATATAATCGAAGAGAGTTTTTCATCAAGTAATTAGTTAATTAACTAATTAATTATAATCTACATTTGGAATAATGCGATTTCCAGAGAAGTTTCCGTAAAAACAATCGAGCCAAGATAATTTGTACTCTAATGAAAAGCAACATTAGCGAGTGAGTCACTCAGCAAAACCTGATGATTCGATCGGATTCCTGACACTAAAAACCGGAATTAATTATTGGCCGAGGGTTAGAACTGTCCGTGTGTGAATACAAACATACATACACACATATGTGCTCGTGAGTATACGAGAAATTATCTGGTGTGGATATGGGGAGTAGAGAAGTGCAATTAGCTTTTTACTCAATTTGCCATACGCTCAGTAACAACAATGACCCACCGTCTGTTTAAACTGAAAGTGCACTTGGCAATCGACATCAAAGTTAAATTCTTGGTGAAATTAAATGTCATTCAATGGTTACGTTTATCACACGATAGTTTATTTTCACTTAACTCATCCCACGTCCGTTAATTTTATCCTTTTTATCATTCTGCGCATTCATCGTTCGCGCTCTTTCTTTTCCACGTGTCAAGCCGCTATACTACGCGGACCCTCGCGTTTTTGCTTCAAAACTAAGTCATTTCTGATGACCAGGTATATAGAGATAGGAAGCCTTGCGTTTTCCCAACTCTTTCAACTTCTGTTGTTTTGTCGGACAGTTAAACAACTTTAAACTTTTAAATGTTTTTATGTGCTTCGGTACCATTAAACTTGTATGTCTTTGCATACTGAATTAATTACGCTTATAAAAGTCGCCATGATAGAATTTTATGAAGAGTTAAGATAAGTTTTCATTATTTCTGGATAGATAAAAAAAAAAATTTGGAAAGCGATTGCTCTGCAGGTCATTTCTGAAACTTCTCGCTTCAGATTTTATACATTTCCACAACTAATCAGTCGTAAAAATCATTGAGACTTTCCCAGCAATAAAAGTAATATCACATAAAAAAATTAAAATAAATAAAAACAATCTTTTAAGTGAAATAAAATCTTGCTATCAAATAAATAATAAATGTGTTCGTCATGATCTAAATGGTTCGGAGCGACTTGGTATTCACACTTCTGGGTCAGAAACATTTTTCAAAAGTTTTTAAAAAAACTAAGTATTTGGTATTCAATTTGTGTAGACGTTGCAACTCCATGACATCTTCTCCAGTACAGCATTCGGTGTCTTTCGTCGTCGTTTCACTCTTCACCCATCTACTCAGCTTCTCATCGTTCTCCTTTCCACCCGTTCTTCTTATTCTTGGTTTTATTTTTCCGGGAGGCATCTTTTGCACAACAAAGAGTACCACCGTACTGCTCACTGTGCGGGTAATAGATGTAAAACGTATGCGGTGTTGCCTTATTTATCTTTGCTGAGAGACGACAGTGGCACACCAAAGTACTTCTCTCACTACTCACTGCGCTGTATAATACCTTTACACACACATACAAATACATATATAAGTATACCTATATAAATATATAAATATAAATATAAAAATACACGTAAGACTTGGCTTGTGCGCTTGTACATACATCAGACTTGCCTTTGCTCACCTCTATCTCTCTATACATATTTATTGTCATCGGTACATTTTTTTCATCCATTTTGAACTTTAGATTTTATTTTTCTTTACTTTAAATCACCACTCAGAATCCTAAAACTCCTATTTATTTTTAAATTATTCACGAATTTTCCGCACCATTTATTGTGATTGTCTACTTCAAGTGAATTTAAAATAAAATAAATATAATTCACGAATAAGATATTTCGACTGACAAATATCTTAGTCCAAGTTTACTTTTTTATCTCCTCGATAAAGGGAATAATTTCATCCCCGATATAGATAGCTTAACCGTAATTTCCTCGCGGATTTGAACGTTAGAGGGTGCTATAAATCTACCAGCTTCTCCGCAGAACACAGGCAATCCTTCTCTACCAAAACTTCTTACACGACATACCACATATATAAATTTTCATTCCATCTACTCGGTACCTCATTCCCCGACCTCATACCCTAGGTTACGCCGCTCACAACGTTTTTGGTCGCGTCATCAGATAACCAGCGACAAAACCGCAGGTTCACGACGACGACACAATATTCTACACTTCAACCTCGATTTTATCGAGCTTAGAGCTGGTGTGAACAAGACATCCGCTCGAGTTACTTTTATAAATAGTTACAACCTTGACGTTATCGTCATTAATCCTGATAAATAATTTTTAAGTTCTTGTTCCTGTCGTTCATTATTTTAGTTTAAACGTCAAACGAGTTAGTAGCAGTTCAAATAATTAATTTTAAATTAGTCAAAGATTTAACGAAATTTCGTCTCTATTATATAAAAAAAAAAAACAAAAATAATAATAATATTTAACATAATATATTTACAGTTCCCGTGGGTTCTCATTTGCTTTACAATGTACACTGTATTTATAATGTACTGCGTAACTTAATGTTATATGCTTCAGTGTAAAGTTACAGCACTTAGGCGGTGAATGAGTTAAGTAGCTAAATATTTGCGTGATGAATAATTTCACATCGTACATTTAATTATTAATTTGCAAAGTTTAGAAATAGGGCGACGTGTACGTGCTTGCAGAAGTATTTTTCGAATTATTTATTCTTATAAATAACTAAAAATTTTAATTATTTGTTTCAGGTCATCCTGAAAATTAGGTGAAAAAAGGACCAACAACTTATTTTCTCTAACATTGTTGAATTTTCTAACGTTGGTAAGTCACCTCAATAATAATTTAATTTCTATGAGACTATGAAGTGAATACAATACTTTATTACCAAAAATATCTAAGTTAATTAAAACTTTTTTACTGATTTTTAATTCAAAGGTTAATTAACCCTTTAGAATCTGACCTTGAAACCCCACTCTTGGGTCTTACTACGGATTTGCGCTCTCCCCATTACTCTCACGCGTAGACGTTTCAAGATCCTCTGACTCTAAAGGGTTAATAAAAAAAATGCAACGAAGCTTAAACTTAGTTTTATTTTCATATCTCACTAATAAAAACGGACATAAATTCAATTTTACTCTTTTAATAATAGAAAACCATACGTTAAAAATAATTCTGTCTAAGAATTAAAAAATTTAATCGTGATTCAGAAGAGTTCACGGATTATATTTTTTTAAATATTTTAGATATATACTTTCATTAATTATTTGAAAAATTCAGTAATTTTTTAATTTACTATAGATCAATAATTGGAAAAAATTGAAATAAACTATTAATCTCTAAAAATTTATCCAGTGAATAAAGTTTTAAATGATCTATAAAAGAGAAAAATTTAACGGCTGACTATAAACTTATGTCGATCACTTAATTCATAACCTAGCACAGTAGTGTAAGTGAAATAAGTCAATAAATAGGTACGTTAACAAACTGAGTCGCATGGTAGAATTTTCATTTATAAAGACGGATCAACAAAGTTCATTACAATATTTTACATTTTACAGTTGACAATACACAAATTGTAATTGAGAATATGTTTTTATCCTCTCGATATAGCTGACTTCATCAGTGGAATTTTTTTACAATATTTTTTCAATCTCTATCACTCGTCAACAAAAATGACAACTTCAATTTTTTATTCGGCTCTATTTATATTTTTGTACGATTTTTTAATTCATTTTTTTTATCTTTAAAGTAACACGCTACGTCACAAAAAGTAACAAGATTTCAATGTTCAACTGAACATAAAAGTGCAAAAATAAAGTAATAAAAAATTCACCCGTGCTATTTTCTTGTACATATATATATATATATATCCATATACATACATATATATGTATGAGTCTTTCGGCTCTCGTGTGAAATTATTCATGACTCACGGCTTCTATAATGAGTGACGGTATCCTTATAGCTCTAATTTCGCTCAAGTATGATGGATTGTGATTGATGGCGCTCGCTTCTTTCTTGCATCACCTAATTTTTTTTATCATACTTTTTATTCTATAAAAAGACCTGATAATTCTATTTTATTTTAAGCCACGGTATATCAATTGAACAATTAACCGTTATTTAAGTATTTAATATCAATTTATCGAGCTTATTAAAAATTTACAGTCAAATCTATTCGCATCACCAAGTATTTTCAGAAACTTTTACTTTGAAATTTATAGTCTATTGGTTTTCCGATAAAAGTTACGACTATATTCGGGCTTATATTTATTAGATTATGAATTTATTAATGTGTTTTGACTCGCGATTGGTTTACCGCAAGTATATAAAATGTTACGTATAAAATTAAAGCTTATATTTTATACCAAATAAATGAGTTACTCAAATAAATTGTGAATAAAAGTTTAGTTCACAATTAATAAATGCAAGACTAATAATAGATGTTGCATTGAGTAAAAAACCATGAGGTTGAGTTTATCTTTAATTTATTTAAAGTAAAGAAATGCGACTGTGCGCTACAAAGTATGTAAGTATAACTAACTTAAAGAAAATACAAAAATTGTTACAAGGAGAGTAAGAACTAGACGTTACAAGTACAAGCAGAAAAAATTAGGAGTAGGAATATTTGGTAACGAATAGTTAACGAGGAAATAATTTGGAGGCGGGATAGTTGCAAACTATGCAGTTTTGAAAAATAAGTAGGAAAGGGAATAGGGATGCTAAGATTCTTACCTGGATGGGCGATACGTTTACAGAAAATATTTCTAAACTTAGTTAGCAATTAAAAGATTAAAAATACAAAATTTACCAAGAGTAAAAACCCAGAGTAATATAACCCAGGTATCAAGTTTATGACCATAAGCAGATTAAAAATTATTTAAGAAGATATCCCAAAAATTAGCATTAAAAATTCATTTTCTATTCTAAAGCTAGAAAATAACAAGAATATAAAAAGGCAAAAATTTGTCTAGACTGCTATTGCAATACATAGACTGGGAAATTTACACTCATAAATAAAGTTGAACAAATGAATGAACCTTTTTTTCTAGATAACTTAAAATACTTAAGAATACGGGTTTGAATTTAAAATAAAATATATTATTTACCAATTTAAATAATAATTTTGACTATAGAATAAAAAATATAAAATTGTTTAATTAATTTAAATTTTTCTAATAAAACTAATCGTACGACGGAACATAATGCGTATTCTGTAGCTAATTCTTTTTTTAAATTATAAAATCACAACTATAGTTAATTATTAGTACAGTGATTAATTAAATCGATTATCTGACTAAATTGTACATCAAGGACTTTATTAGCAATTAATATTCATTGAATAATTTCATTTGCAGTTATAATTTTATTTATTATTATTATCAAAGTGACAAAATCAATGTTTAAATTATTCAATTTTTTTGTTATACCGTATCTGTACAAAAAAGATTTTATCTCGTTATTCGTTGTTGAAAGTAAATAGGGGAAAAATATTATAATAATTTACAGCATAACTTGTAAACGTTTATTAGGTGCGCAATAGATTGTGAGAATAAAAATGTTAAGTTTATTTTGCTATACAGTGACATTAACCCGGTCTATATTTATACATGTATATACACAGGACATAAAGTTGGTTGTGTGCTTGCGTTGCGTTGAATTATTTATGCAATTAGGTGGCATCCTCTCTTGTATTCAGAGCGTCGCGATACGTGTGTCCTTCGTTCATTTTAAAACACATTAAATTATCCATAAAAATCTCTAATAAAAGTAAAATATCAACATATTTTATTTTTACCCATACAAGTAATAAGTAACAAGTGCAGGCCAACAACCAAAAACTTTTACAATCAAATGACTGTCGTGTGTTGTTTCATTATCAGTCTGTTTTCACGCGATACAGCTCGTGGTTGAATAGCGAGCCATCAAAAGAATTCCGTGTAAGGGTGGAGCAAATAAGGCTAACTGAGGAAGGTGTTGAGCGTGGATTGTGGATGATTCTTCAGTACGTGACTGGCGATTCTCCTTGAGTTATGTTCTGTTCGTTTTCTCGTTTCGAGCTGTAATCGAGCGAATGGCCCCTACTGCACGCCAACTCGCGTTTGTAAAACCGCACTACTGGGAGAGGCAACACAACTTTCTCAGAGCGTTGTGTTAGCTTGTTTAACTCTTTACTTTGTGCTCTTTGCTCTTTATACGGGGTTTATTACTTATGCATTTGTGTTCTCTTAATCGTTTTATTTTAAATAAATAAATCAACAAACTTTAATTTGAAATTTGAGATCAATATATATTAATTCATTTTAATCGTCAATTTTAGGAAAAATTAGTGTCTTAAAGTATAACGACAAGTAAAAGAAAAAATTTTTAAGTTTGTTTTTCATTTATTTTATTTTAAATGGTACTTTAAAATATACCACTGAAAAATGTTTTAAAAGATAATTAAATTAACGATTATCTTATTATTTTTCGTAATCGTATTTTACAAATTGAAATAAATTTTTTCTTTTATTTTCATCATTTTTTTATATTCAAGTCGGTTGTTGAATATACATTGTTCTTTATAGAATTCCATAAAAATCTAAAAACAATATGTAGATTTTTTTTAATTTATCGGAAAAATATATACATTCAATTGTAGCTAATCAAAAAATCCCAGCGAAATTACATTTAATGAACATTCAAAACATTCCCTGAATTATTCATACCTTAGAAATATTTTATCAAAATATTTTTTATTATTGTACAATAAATTAACAACGTTTTCCTATACGGTTAGAACTATTTTGCGGGTATCGCTAAGCGAATACAGTAGTGAACGCCATACTGTTTGGCATCGAAGATTTTTATTGATTACAAATTTGTATGCATAGCTGATTTGACCATTGTGGGAATATAGTGTACGAGCCAATGTCAATATGAACCCTGGATTATTAAAATTAAATTAATTTTAACGATCACTAGAAATTTAAATTGTGTGCTGTACGCGCGCGCCCTAATCCTAATAAGGAGTCAGGGTCTATTTTTTCGATTAGTATCGAGAATCTCGATATTAAACTAACTCTACTTCAATCATCAATTTTATATTACAGGATAATTTTCTCGATTATACATAAAGGTTCATTTTCCTTATAAAATGTATGTGCTTATCTCATCTATCAATACCTTATAGTAGCTACAATTACATCCTTACAATATTGATTATTATGGGACTCGCTGCGATCCTGTGTAGATACAGAAAAAAAATCAACTTGAATCAAGAAAATAATTTTAAAGAGCTTTTTTGTCTTGATTCGAGTAGAAAAATTTTTAAACTAAGAATTTCTTAGTTTAAGTCAATTTTACTTGGTTCAAGAATTTTTCGTCTTGATTCAAATTAATTTTTTTTTCAGTGGAAATAGTTAAGATACTGTCTTAGCATCCGTCTCTATACCATATAATACCAGTATGAACGCCATACATTTCTTATTGAATAGAAAATACTTGAATCAGTAATACTGTCAAAGACGAATAAATTAGCAGAGTATTTTCTGCAAAAAGCTTTACTTTCGACCCAATACAAGTAATTCTCAGTATATATACCTGTATACACCCTTAACTCGATTGAAGTAGTATTCGCCGGTTCAATTGTATTTGTTTCTCCCAAGTGCTCAGAGTTTCATCCCCTGGGCCAGTCCAATCAACACAGACGCCGCAGCTTCAATAGCAGTTTCAAGGTGTTGGCACTTGTGCAATCCAATATGTATCGCGTCTGTCAACCTACACTGTTGCACATAATATTAGCTTTGGTACTAAAGCTCATGGAGTTCAGTGTCTGATGTCTTATGTCTAGTGTCTTAAGTTTCAAGTTCGGGCTCGGCAAGTCTTGCTCTCTGTACTTCCCATTATCCTTCTCGGTGATCTCGGTGTTAGTAGTGCAAAACGACCCGAAGCCTTATATACTCTGCTCCAAGCGACAAATATAAACCTACGTACGTCCATGTGCGTGTGTTTTCTGTGTAATGTATGCATTTGCTAAAGTTTCGAGTGTATATCTGTGTGCAAACAGCACAGGGCACAATTAAACGCTATAGCGAGGGTAGGAGTGTACATTTCTCAGTCTCGATGCCACTGCCACTCTCTACACACGACCTGGATAATGATAGTGAGAGAGTTTTGTTGTAAAAGCCAGCTACTATTTGCACTACTACTATTATTCCTTCGAGTGGCTTGTGTGTTTCTCTATGACCTTTTAATCCCAAGAGACCGTTGAATATGATGCGATCTAAAAAATGTGACTGGTTATGAATTTAATGATCCACGAAGAAAAATTTTTAATGTTTTATATCATTCGATGGTAAATACTTATAAAAATTAATTTTAGATTTAATTCGAAACCTTTGGTAAATGTTTTTCTATCTTCCAGCTATAGCTTGGTCTCTATACAGAAAATTAGGTTTACTTGAACCAAGAAATTTTTTCGGAAGACCTAAGTCGTTTTTGAGCAAGAGGACATTTTCTTGGTTCAAAACTTTACGTTTAGCCAAGAAAACATTCGTTTCTCTAAATATTTTCTTGACCCAAGAAAATTAATTTCCTGACAAAGGGTTTTTTCTTTGTGTGTAAAAGGTCTATTTTGTATACTAAAATAAAATTTACTTGATTCAAGAGAAAAAAATTTGAACCAAGAACATTACGAAGAGTTATCTTGAACCAAGTAGAAAAGTTTTATAATTAAAAAATAATTCTTGGTTTAAGTAAATTTTGCTTGATCCAAGAATTTATTTCTTGGTTCAAAATGATCTAATTCTTCAAAATGATTTTTTAGGTTCATGATTTTTGCTCTTGAGTAAAGTTTATTTTTTTTATCATTGTAGAAATTTATTCACTGTCCAACATCAGAAAGTTGGTGATCCTATAAATTGCCGAATTCTTTAAGTTTCGATCAAAAATAATTCAGCCAATTTTTTGTTCACTTACTAGCGAGCTTAAAGGTCGATAAAAAAAATTAGGAAAGTTTAAGGAAAAGAAAAGTAATTTTTTGAGATTTAAAATTTTTATTTTTCTCATATTAACACGTTCATTTGAATTACGCTGTATAATACGTACAATATTTTCAAATAATTAACCTGCTTAATTAACTCACTCGATTTATTTGCATACACATTATTTTACCTTTTAAATATATACACATCGATATATACATAATTATATTATTAATATCATTAATGTTAATGTACGTACATGTTATGGTCATTTAATATGTTTTACCTATCAACACCCAGCGCTAAATACCAAAATTTAAATACCTTCAATTTTCCACCCACGCAATTTTAATTATTCCAACAACTATCACCCTTTTTATACAATATATATTATACATCAATATCATCAACCATCATAATCAAATGTTCAAAGAATCTCCATAAATGTATGACCTAAATTCAATCTCAGTTGACAGATAATTTAGGTGACAATATTATGTTATTTATTTTTATTTACCTTTTACACGAATTCAAAAATTTATAAACAATCATAGTCTATACTCTTAAATGTTGTTGCAGAAGCACAACAAAGACATTTTGAACCCCCTAAGGAACGTTACGAATTCCTTTGTGAATTTTTTTTTATCGTTACACAATTTTTTTAACAATGTGCAGTGTACACACACTCATACTATACATACAAATGGAAATTTTTACACAAATAAAATATTTTTGTCCAGTTTCTCTGAAAGTGCGCGTTCACTGAGGGAATACAAAGACAAGTGTGCTCATCTTCAGATGTTGCTTTTTAAAAAGTAGTTTTTAGAAGAATAAAAAAATTACTTGAATTGACATTTAATTTAACGATAAATGGACTATTGGATTTTATTTTGTATGAAAAAGTTTGCGTGAAGAATCAGTCTTGAGGCTATAACTCAATGTACAAGCTAAGAAAGTATATTATCTTGTGATAAATAAAGTTGACAGCTCGCTCCTTGTACTTTATACATATATATAGTTATTTTGTATTTTTTATACACGAGGGCTCATGACAAGGGTTAGACACACCCGTCAAATATTTTTTTACCGCATGAACCTGGTCACGTTGTCATTTTTGAGGCCAATAAAAGTATACTTTTATTTAGTCGATAAAACTTAAAAAAAAAAACTGATCACTTAAAGTCAATCATATTTAAATTGATACAATATAAAAAAAAAAATTTATTTCCATTCACACTTGTTCGTTGTTAACAGATTTAATTTCAATTTAACTTTTTATTCAGTGCGAGGCTGATAGACCGAGTGAAGTTGTAAGACAATGGATAGTAATAATAAATATCGGAGGACAAAATGACAACAAACAGAACAGTATATTTTGTAAAATAGGGCTTGAATGAAATGAAATTTAGAATATATAGGATAGTAGGCAGGATGATGAATTCAGGTTAGGTAAACGTGCGTAGCAAGCTGTGAAGGGTATTTCAATTGACGCGTAGAGGAGCGATACGTGCTGGCAATATTCAATGAATCTGAAAATCAAACTCGAGAGTCGAGTGCTCGAGTAAAGAGAGATTTTTAAATAAGAGAATAGAATTTAGTTGTGTGTATGCGTGAGGCTGGAAACCCGTTGTCGTTAATATACCAATGCGCGTGCTTCAATGCCTTTCAAATTGTGTCAACCATTTTTTGTTAACCGAATACAACAGATTCGGCAGTACCGTCGAAAATTCGCTTTAATATTTTTTATTTAATTATGATACAGAGTATTTTGCCTGACAATACAAAATATCGATATAAAAAATTAATTTCTTAATGTAAAAAAAAATATTGTTTATTGAGTATTAGAAAAAAATTTTTCTAGTTAGTTTAATATGATAACAAAGTTTCAATTCAATGCATACTTTATTCATTCATACAAAAAAAATCATAAAGTAATAACTAAATATATGTTTAACATACTTTTTTTTATTTTTTATATGAGACGTTTACATTTTTATAGTTAGAACTATCAATTAATTTATTGTTATCATGTATCAATATTATTGTTGTTATTGTATTAATAACAATAGTAATTATTATTTTTTTTAATATTTTAACATTCTCTCAGTTGTTAATTATTTTTTATCAATAATTATTAACGTAATATTCTATCTACTTAATAATCTCTTTCTTAGTTAATAAATCTTAATGAATTATACTCTGAAAAAATATCGTTACTGTACATAAAAACTATATTACAGTCAAAGTGACAGCTTAATAAAACCGTCAATTATTATTATAATTAGTTTATCTTAAAACTCCTAATGTAATTTTTTATCCAGAATTTAAAAATTCCGACATCTCATTTGTCATTCAATTAAATTTATATTAATATTTAATTCACTAAATTTAAAATGAGCTTTATCTTTCTAATTTAATCTTTCTCAGTATGGTAATTTCATTATCATTATAATTTGTAAGTCAATTTAATTAACTCATTAATTACTAAGCGAGATTAGTCTTTTGAAAGTGTCAAATAATGTTATCAATTTATTTAAACTGTCAGTATTTACAAATAAATTTACAAATGCGATCCGGTCGCATTTACCTGCAGTATTTATTATAAAACCGCTTTGTTAGTATTTACACTTATTCATTATTATTCTATTATTATCGTCTATATTATAGTTTTTACTATTAATTAATTAATTAATTAATTAGTTATTTTCGTTATTTAGTTTTAATTTTATTAAATTATTGTATGATTATTATACTATAGAACGCATTCATAAAAGCAGTCTCATCTTACCTGTCATGACAAAGTCTTTATTTTAAATTTATATTTATTATTATTTGTGTCGTAACAAAACTTTAGAATAATTTTATTGTTTCGTTTTAAATTTATCGTAATCTAATAATTGTAAAAAAATAAAGCACAAATCCCGAATAAAATAACAGACAAGATAAAAAAAAATAATATTAATAAAAATAGCTTTGAGTCTGTACTGAGAAATGTTAAATCAATGGTACTGGTGTGTTTATAAAGAAATACTTGGTATATTACCGATCGATATGTGATTGCTGAACAAAGCATTGTAAATATTACATACAAGTTCTATTTCGTCGTCATTCTAAATTGAATTATTGTTTGTTCGTCCATTATATTTATTTATTCACATACTTTTTTTATTATCGATTTACAAAACCAAGCAATTTCATCAACTCATTCCCCTACAAAACGAGAAAAAAAACCTTAAAAATAAAATCATAAGATAATAATTACATCGACGTCGCTACGATTAGACGTAATACTCGTTTATGTCGAGCGCGTCGGATTCGCGCCCCTATACGCAGCTCTCTTGAGTAGAGATCAGTGGTGTGCGTACGGTAACGACTTCACGGGGATGATGGTGCTGCTTGGTGCCTATTGTCGCGATACTACTATTGGAGTCTTGCAGCAGAGGACTGCTGATTTGATTTATTTTGTTTGGCTGACAAATTTGGTCTATTTTCGGGGGTCGCGCGTTGTGGTCTATACACGCATATACGGTGGCTTCTTTTATGTAAGGTTTACCCCCGACTAGCACTCCTCCGCCGCTCCCGACTCCGCTGCCGCCGTTACTCCCACCGAATCCGCCGATGCCCGACAGGCTGCCGCTCAAACACGTGAGTTTTGATTCCACCGTTGTTGATAGGGTCGTTGGTCGGGCTAGACACAATTCGGCATATGTAACTTCCCCTGTTAGCTATAACAAAGTTATAAAAATAATCGACTTGATTAAATTGAAGATCTTTCACTTCTGTATTACAAATTAACGTATTAGTCTAATGGAAAGAGGGAATTGACATGATAAAATAATAAATTTGTAATGATAAATTTTACCTTTCTATTTATAAAATTCAGTTTTGTATTTGTATTTGTTTTATACTTGATGTCACTTTGAATTTTTTTATTCAATTTATTTAATTTTTTTTAAATGATACTAAAATTAACAGAAATTGTTATAAAAATCATTCGTCACTAGAAGTGCAAATTTTTAAAAACATTTTTTTTAACGTAATTGATTTTTTATAAAAATTTCTAAAATTGTAAGATGTTTGGTAATTTCAGAATAACAAAATTAAAACTTTTGTTAATTGTTTAGCATTATAATTCCGCTTATTTTTGGCAATAAAATTGTATAATTCAATTTTTTCGATCAATTGATGATTTTTTTTCTCTAAAGCTTATCACAAATAAAAGATTAAAAAAAAAAAATTTTCTTCATAATGATCAAAAATAAAAAAAAATATTTATTTAAAATTATTCGATTTTTAATAAACTTTTGAAGAAAAAAATAAGCGATGGTTTAGAACGAATCTACTCATGAAAATTTAAGACAATAATTATTATTATTATTGTATAATAAATTTGATATCATAATTTTTCATTGTGTTTGCCAAAAATAGGTGGATCTGTGATCGCCCTAAAACTACTTTACAAGATGAGTTTAAAGTGCTCCAAATAAGCTAAAGTTACTCTGAGCAAAGATTGGCTGTAACAAGAATAAAGTTACTTTGATTGTTTAAGTAAGGGTCAAATTTCATTGTTCTAAATTTGTTACTTAAAAAAGTGAAGGGTACACGATGTAAAATGAAAACTAGGGATTTTAATTAAAAAAGCTTTACCGGTGATAAATGTCGACGAATGAATAATAGAATAATAGAATAATACATGAGTAAAAGTATAAAATATTCATTGAATGTGTATAAAATTAATGACATATCAAATTGTCAAAGTGCTTAATGTAATGAATAATGAATTATCGAAAGCTTTGTTGAATAATTAAATTATATAAGTATGTTTATATTTCAAATTCCTCTTTCCATTATTAAATATAAGCTCTAACTGACGGTAATATAATCAGCTAAAGTGCAATTAAATTGAATCGTAAATGTTAATAGGGATTGTTAGATGCTAATAAAAATAATACTTATAAAAGAATTTAAACTTACCGGCAAAGTCGGATAATTGGTATAATCGTTATGTGAATAAGTATTAAGAGTCTGAAGATGATTCGTCTGTTGTATAGGCAGTGAAGTGGTAGAAATTTCATCGGAAGTTGGTTGAGCAGCTAATGGAGTACCAGCTGTTGAGCCAGTTAATTGGTAATCTGAATCTTCCAATTAACAATAGCAGGGAAAAAATAACAGAAAGAATATTATATGATACGCTGTTGCGTTAAATTTAATTCCGGAATAAAGTATATTCAATGTAAATACATAGGGAAGACTAGCACGGGAATGATTGCTTATTATTACTTAGTGCTTATCAATATTAAATTACGATAATGGAGCCGACTTCAAGTCCTGATTATTTAGGTCAAATTCTGATATTCTAAATCTTCATTAATATTGTTCTTTCGATATAAAATTTACGATAAAATCAATTTTATTGAATTACAGTCTCGAAGTTTGGTATACAAAAGCAAGCTCATCTATATATACCTACATAGAAGGGTAATTATTTCAGATGTTCAGCTTACGTGACTTTAATATTTAATAGTCTATTGTGTTGCACAAAGCACTAAAAATAGCTAGTTAATTTCAAAGTTTTTAGTTCAATTAAATGCAATATCAATATCTAACTCTAGGTTGCAACAAAATGAGTTTTTTTTATATTACATTTCTGATTTAATTATCAATTTTATTGAAAATCTTTCAATTAAATTTAAAAAAATTTTTTATATTATTAATTTTTCAAATAATTGATAATTTAAAAATTTCATGAATATATTTTGAAAAAGATTAATAATCAACGAAATTTTATTAATGCATTTCTCAAAACAATCAATAATTAAAAAAAATTGATTAAAGGATTTATAAAATTTTGATAAATTATCATTATCTATTTTATTTCAAATAAAATGTTTTGCAACTCTGATTTAAAAGTTTTCAAGTCTTCCCTATCTTATAAAAAAACATTAACAATATAATTTTCTATACCTTTATTCGTTGGAACAACGTCTGGATTCCGATCATCAGTGTCGTACAAATCTTCCGAGCTGGGCGCGGTCGCCTTTTTCAGTGGCAAATCACCGGGTCTGTGAGCTCGCCTGTCACTGCGAACTTTCAATGCACCCAGAATGACAATTGTGATAATCAGCAGCGCTGCTACAAGCCCAATAAGCACACCGAGTAGCGGTGTTATCTCGAACGGCACCTGGGTACCTGAGGACAAAACGCGCACTACTCTCGTGCAATTACCCCTCGTGTAAACAGGATCATCTTAAAAGGTTAAATGAAATATTTATTTTGAATTATTCAAAAATTGTTCCAAGTATATACTTTGTGTTACTTGTGTACTAACGGTCTGATTACTTATAAAAAATTAAATAAGAGTGAGTTTTTGTCTATATAATATAATATAATATAATACTGTCGTCTTACTCGTAAAAGCTTAAAAAAGCCTTCGGTGATCTATACTTATACTGCAGGCAGGACTTTTATCCTATCTTTTAGTTCTTATGACCCGTATTTTTACTTTTTCGTGTCTCGGACGCTTGCCTCGGAAAACTCTATAACGTACAAGATATTAAGGCTTTTGTCGTCATGAGCCTGGAGTGCAGATTAATTTTTAATCGCGGCACAAGTACACTAAGATGCCATCCTGATGGATGAAGTTCTTTAACGTTTGTTCGAAGTCGCGTCTCGGGTAATAGCTCCACTTATTTTTTTGTCCCAAGATATGACTTGTAGTTTAAAATAATGACAATAATAATGACAAGAAATTATAAGATTAATAAGGTCAAGTTTTATTCAATTTGTTAAATTTATTATTTTTTACTTTTATTATTATTGTCATTATTAACAGAACTAAGTAAATGAATATGTAAATCCATGTGCATTATTTTTCTCTATACTCGAATGAGGTAGATATATATAAGCAAGTTTTTAAATAAATTAAAATAATAATTACTTTTAATATTTATTCATGTAAGTATCACGTGTGTAGTGTCGAAGTGGGGTGTGTTGGTAAAGTATACAGTGATGTGGAAGCCGAAGAATGCACTCAGCAAGAGATTGAGAAATTCCGGAAACTAGATTAATCTAGAAATTGAGTAATATTCTGTTCCGGTGCTCTGACGAAGAGCATACTGATTGTTGAAGGAATCACAGAAAAATATAGATAGATAAATTTATTATTTTAATCAAAGAGAATGGAGAACACAGAGCTCAAGTTACAAAATATGATAGAATTATGTTTTGAGACTGGGATAACTAAAATTGAGTAATTCATAATTAGTTTTGTTAATAAGCTCATAATTAAATTAATAAGAAATTGGGTCAGAGCGGTAGTTGAAGGTTCGTGAGCTTGGAAAATTTAGTTCTCTATTTTAACTATCTGGAATATTTATGAGGGTGAATTTCTGTAACTGTTATCTAGAATTTTAAATAATTTTATGATTTTTAAAGCTTAATAAAATTGGATGAAAATTTCAATGCGAAACTTTATTATTATTTAATTACACTGAAAAAAAAGTTTTCTGCTCTGCACTATACGAGATCGCTACTGTCACGATTTACACGTTACTATCTAGAAGAGAGTGAGGTTAGGAAAAGTGTAGCTATACGGATTGTACCCGTAACGATACACTTGTTACAATACAGTAGATGGTGCCGAGCAGAAAATTTGATTTTCAGTGCAATACAGTCTTTAGTTAGTTCATTTTTTATGATTTACGCATCCGAACGGAAGAGGGCATTCAATTCGTATAAAAACAATTCGATTCGCGGAAAAATTTTAAAGAACTTTGGTATCGAAAATTAGCTTTTTCGTATTAATCCTAATAGAGAATATCGTATGGAGAAGGATAAGTGAGGCTTACCAGTCTGCTTTTCAGCAATTTTTAAAGTAAACCCTTCGAGTTTAATGGCTTCACTTCGACCTTTAGAGTTGTAGGCATATAGCTTCATCATAAGCACCTTGTCCGGTTCTAAGTTTAGAACAGTGAAGGATGCGTTCTCCCGACTAGTAATGTTGGCTTGGAGCATACCCGTATGTTGATCGTAGACCTCCAGGAGAAAATTCTGGGGCTGGCCACCGTCGAAACCCGCAGAACACTCTACAGATAACGAGTCAGTTGTTTGATTCGTCAAAGTGCAGTTGTACGGCGCTTCCGGTTTACCTGAGGAAAGTTTAAAAATTTTCTTGTATTGAGATAAAATACAGTGATAATAATAATAATAACAATAACAACAACAACAATAAAAATGGAATAAATTCATCAGGAGGCTGAAACACTTAAACGTCTACCGGTGATGGAATCGCAGGGATTTTTTAAGCTAAAGTGCAAGCACTGATGTATGTGATGCATTCATAGGTGGATATGTGTATGGATGTTTATGTAGTACAATACCTGCCGGTATAATGTGAAATATGCAGGCGTTCATCTGCTGGCCCGCTGTATTGCTTGCCCAACACAACACCGTACCATAGTCCATTTCAGTGACGGGCTTGTATGTGAGCACACTCTGTGTATGACGGGTTGAATTCCTGTAACGTGCCTGCGGCACATCTACCATTTCCTCGGTGTTGTTGAATGCCCAACGAAAGTTGTTTGGTGGCGGGTAAGCTTCCACTCGGCAGGCAACCTTCGCCTCTTCGAGTCGTGCCACACCGTAGATTCGTTTCTGATCTGGTATGCAGATTGGTTTATCTACACACAAAAATAAAGATAAAAATTAAATTTAATTTCTCAAAACAAATCAAATAAATAAATAAATTACTTTTTTTTACACGTTATTTTTCCTGACACACACTCACAGCTTTTATTAGCGTTATATTTATGTTCAATTTAATAAATATACTTGATATTGAGTACGAAAAAATGTAATTGTATATGAAGTGCTCTAGTCATTTTTAGATGAAAAAATTCAGTTTGTTAATTAAATTCACGAACTTATCAATTCATTTTTCTTTCAATTAATTTACTACTACATTCGGGATAAAAAATACTAAAAATTGAACCAGGGTGATTGAATTAAAATTAATAAAATGTCACTTATTTCTATTAGGGTCATATTTTAAGTCTTCTGTGTCATATTACTGAAATTCAGAATTTTTTTTTTTTTTTTTTTTTAATGTAAAGTTTGAAATTAGTAAATCAGTTTATATTTTACTTAGAATCATTTATAGTCCAGTTTCCTCAATTACTTGCTAATTTTGTTACAGATACTGAGTAACAGAGTAGATATTTTATATAGCATATCTTTTCATACTTTGTGATTACATTTACGTTTTGGTTATTTCGATAAAGGATTTAACTAAGTTTTTAGCTGAGTATCGACCAATATCATATTAAATATTTGGTTTTTTTAGCCCGCCGAGCAGTTGAGGTAGTGTTTTATTTTCAACTAATCAAAGTCAAGCAATTTTTGAAATTTAAATGCCTTTATAATACTCATATTGCACTTATTGTGGAATTCTAAAGGGCCAATTTTATTTTTTAATTTTCTTATTTGTATTAAAATGAGCCCGTGAGGCGTGCACTTTTAAGCTATAAAAATTTTTCTATGAATTACCCTAAATAATAATCGTATACATACATGCATTTAATAAAATTGTATATTTTAGTACAGTAGAACGAACTATTTTAAGTTTAACAATAATTTAATGCTCTACTAATAAAAAAAAACTTTTCTTATATAAAAGTTGAAGTAAAAATAGATTATTTATCATTTATCGATGTAACACGCAATGCCAATATACATAATTGACATTGGTAAATTTAATTCAAAATAATGTAAAATTTAAATAATTTTTGCAGCAATTCTCTCGATATACGAATTGAAATGTATGCGCTATAAATAATCATTAAAAGAATTAATTTCAAAGGTATTAATGATAGCCACAGGTAAACAAAATGCACGTTAATCTAGTAATGTACACGGTGGTGTACTAATTTACATTCCTCGCACTGAAATATCAGTAGCGCAAAGCAACTGGGATTCTGCGTAGCAATATTGATGAGAGTACATTTACACCTGTAGATATATCGATAAATATACATACACCCACATATATAATAAGCATATATCGAGAGCTTGTATTTACTCGTGGTGGTACGCGGGTCATTTGTAAAATAAAAGACCGTGGTGAGGGATGAGGGCGAATGATATTGGAACAACACAGTTACAGGATGAGTAGAGACTATGACAACGTATTCAGTGGATCGAATTACTGGATGGTATGAGGACAGTGAAGTAGTGGAGAATGAGATGCGGATAGAAGAGCCTTGATCAGCTTTAACAAAGGACTAATTTTGGGCATCTATACGGCAGCTCATTTCGGGACCACCACTAGCGGCGTCATTAGCCTTTATAGTGTATACCTATATATACTTATACATATCACCACATACGCGAAGTGATGGGCTTGTACGAAGTGTCGGAAAGTAGCTTTAATGTGTACGTGGGATAGGAGCTGATAAAATTAACTAGGAAAGAGTAACTTCTAGTCTAGGTAAGTGGAGGCGGAGCTCGTAAACTTAACAAGTGAAAACAGGATTTACGGATAGTACATTTATTAAAACTACTGTTGAACAGACTTATAGAACTGAAACGAGTGCTTTTGTAGTACAGTGGTATCGTATGTATTTTATTTGCACTTATTAGTATTAGTATTGGGGATAGTAAGGGAAAGCTAGGGTGGTAGGGTTGGGTATGAGAATTTGAAAAGTAAGCGGTGAATAAAAGAGGCGGTGGTGAAGGTGGCCTAAAGCCAACCACCCAACCAATGCAGTCGTGTGTTTCCGTTATTTCCCACAAGATCGATGACCATTATTTCCGCGTTCGAATAGTTTCGCCGGACAGGAAAAGTTCGTTGGCACGGAATAATTTGTCTGCTCAGTTTAGTCATGTCACTATGACTATTTTTTTTTTTTTACTTTTATAACATTATGATATATTGCAGTTTTTACACAACTTTCAATTTACGGAGCATAATAATTTATTTTATTTTAGTTTCATTACGAGCTCTGTAATGCATTAGTAAACATCTTGTCTGGTATTAATCATAAGACTTGGTAAATGATTTATATTTATGACTGGGATATTAATTTCAGAAAAAAAGAAGGAATATTTGTATTGTAGTTGTTTAAATAATTTAAATTAACTCTGGAAATATTATTTTTTAAAATAACATTTGTATTCATTTGAATTGAATGTCAAAATAACAGTTCAATTAAGCTAAGTTACACTGTAAAAAAATTTGGAGTTAATTCCACTCAAGTGAGATAGTATTAATTAAAAATCATCCACTCCGCACTCATTTTTCAAACATTTTACAGTGTATCGTAGTAATGATACACAAATGTTTAAAATAAACGTTTAGCAATGGTAATTATAATTAATCAATCGTTAAATTAATCGGTTATTTAGTTTTCATGTGTTTCGTAATGTTATAAAGTTATTGTTCAATATTAAGTATTAATTGATAGAGTATTTACTCGAACTAATATCTCTTTATAATTAATCATTGATTCAATGCAATTGAATTATTTGAGTTTATTATTTATTTATGGCTCAATTAAGTCATATTTCACTTCAACTATTATATCATAAATATTATTTCTCAATTATTTGAAATAAAATCTCTTTAAAATTTCGTAACAAAGCTTAACAAATTATTCCTTTATTATTGTGCAATAAAGAATTAATATTTCTGTAAAAATACGCTTGAAAGTTATTAATTTTTTATGAACTTTGACTTTAAAATTTCAAATATAATAGTTTGACGCTTAATGACGTGCAATTTTTTAAATTGTTCGTTACAAATTGAGTAGATGGGAAATATTGTTGGTGGGTAAAAATATAGATATATTTTGTATAATAGTTGATTGTGATAAACAAAAGAAAAAGACGTGTACTTACACATTATTTTAAGCTCGACGGTATCGCTGTAGCCATCACCCTCGACGTTTGAAGCGACACACTTGTAATTACCCGCTTGAAAACGATTTACTTTTCTTAGCGCCAAGCTATAATGTTGTACGATAACACCTTTTTTAGCATTATTATGAATCTCCACTCCCTGAAACAAAATAAGAACATAACATTTTATTTTTTTTTTATCACAAAATTGATTAGTGATTAGTCATCCATTATACATGCATAACATATGTGTATACAGGGATTAATCGAATTATGTGGTGAAAAAAATTTAACGATTGAATGAAAAAACAAATAGCTGACATTGGTGTTACATACATTATGTTTCCACACGACTTTGTAGGCTTCTGGATTAGCTCGTACTTTGCATTCAAAATATACGTCATCGCCCTCCTCGATGTCGTCGGGATTCATTTTAGAACCCAGCTCTAGTCGAATTATCGGTATGACTGCAAATCAAATAAATTTTTGTTTATATTGTGCCTCAAAAGTTTTTTGTTTAACACCACATAGATTTTTTTAACACAATATATGATCCAGGATCGAGTTTTATATTATGATATACATCAACATGTGACAGGAAATAATAATATCGTAACGAGCGATCATAAACATAGAACATAATCCAAGATCTTGGTTATTTTTTATTTTTTTAAGAAATAGTATACTACGGTACTTATTAATATCCATATAAAAATTAAGTTGTAAATCAAGAATAAATTTGTTCGATCTACATATAGTTGATATATTCGACTGCGACTCATGTTTTATAAAGTGAGAAAAAGAAAAATTAATGTCCAGTTTAATTTATTTATTTGTCAAGAAAATTTCATAAACCCTTTTAACAATTTTTTAATATTCAAAAGTTATACTATGATTTTTAACGAACCAAAAAAATATATTAAGCTTACAAAAGAAAAAAATAATTTTTTTTTTTTTCATAAAATAATTATAATATGAATTTTTTTAAAAACTAATTAAATAACGGTATCCGTTTTTAGTTTTAAACTTAAAAAAAATCCACTTTAATTAGCTACCAATGAAAAGTTAAAAATCGTTATTACTGTCCATTTAATTTCGATCGTTAACCTTCTATTGTAGTGATGATAAAACTAAAAACGAAAAATAGTAATATTGATTACAAAAAAAAAAAAAAAAAAAAACGAGCAAAACATAAATTTCACGAAATAGCCTTGGGGCAAGTCGATCCCTGCTTTATTGTTTTTTCTACGACCGTTCTTTGTAATAACCTCCATTTATAGGGATTAATTATCTCCATGTGATGAAAAATTTGATCTCAATCATGAGTGGTGGAAAAATGGAATTTGAATGAAATATAACAGTGAATTTTTATTTAGTTCCTTTCTGTATGGATCCACATTCATAAACGCTGGAGCATCACTTTGAAATACCGTTTTCACTCTTATTCCGACGCGCACGTGTGTAATGCGAATGAGTGAGCGAGCGAGGAAGCGAGCAAGCGAGTGAGTAAATATATACCGGAGGGTTTCTAGTACCATGAATTTGACCGAATAAATCCAGATCTCCGGCTAGTTCCATTTTCCCCGTTGACATCTCGTTATTTCGATTACATTCTCGTTGTTATCCACGTTATCTCTTTCAATGGCCAACGCGGGAATGAGAAACTCTCTCGCTCTCTATACTACATAGTATATACTATTCAACGTTTTCAATAGTCATGACATTTTTACGTATATATAATATATACATCCATAGGTATACAAAAAAATGTTATGGAATTTTTTTACTCTACATTTTGACATTCGTGGATACACTCATAGTAGGAACTATATGAGACGAGTTCAAATATCCCGACAATCGCTTTTTTAATCACTTTACAAATGAATTTTACTCTTTCATTTTTATTTTATCAATCATATCACTCTGTACGATATATATGGATTTACGATATGTATATATATGGGTATACTCACAAAATACATTTAGTTTCCAAGTGTCCTCTTCGAAGCCACCCTCGACTTTTGGATTTTCAGCTCTACATGTTATACTCTTATCGTGATCATCCCGTGTCGGTTGAAATGATAAAGTTGAAGTTGTCATATTTCCATTTTCTGATACCTGAAATGTAAATGATTTTTTTACAGAAATTATTCACAAATGTACATACATGATTAAAAGTGTGTATCAAAAATGTATAAGCTGATACTAAAACTGTACCATCACGAATATTGAATAAGTATATTTTTAATTTATACCATTCAAAGATCGGCGAACTTTATAATAAAATCTCTATTCATACAGATAAAATATCACATCTCTTGATAGCATATTTGTAATATCAAAAATAAAAAGAGTATACGCCAAAAGCGTAGGCCATCAGGTAGTATTTAAGTCTAGCTGTAAGATACGATATCTGGAGTGTATGAGTGCGAGAGAGAAAGAATGAGAACGAGAGTATGTACTAAGGTACGTAGGTATGATTTTTGAGAGACGCTAAAGTACGAAGAGTGGGAAAAGGGGATGAGTGCTGAGGGTCAGTTGACCTGAGTGTGAAATGTAGTTCTATACGAGCATTTGACAAAGACATGCCATTTTTCTTGTAAGACATTGTTCTTAATAAACTTACAATAATTTTAGATTCGACTAATCATCTCTTCTAGAAATAAGAACCTTATCCCTATTTATCCATCTACAGGGGATATCACATATTCAATGAACATTCCTCCAATGAAAAGTAATCGTAATTACCGGTCACGTTATTACATAATTGATGTTTAGATTTTTACTATCATTTTAGTAAGAATTTAAACAGATGAGCAACATTCTATTTAAATAGTATTTGAGCTATTTGACAGTTGATAATCATGTGCCCTATTTAATTAGCTATGACTGCAAATTTTTTAAAATTTTAATTTTTCAAAATACGAAAATGAAACGATGTACAATTTTATTGTAACAACTTTGTCCTCTTTAATTTATATGGAATTAATTATTCAATCCCTTGTTAAATTATTGTAGTTCGTAACCAATAATTCATGCAAATTTGAACACACATTCCGTCCTCAATTAATTGAAACATAACTGTTACAGAATTAAATCATTTCATTTAATCTTGTTCATATTTTAAACTTTATTAATGTAATAGAAGTTTATACAATATAATCGTTTATTTCGATCTAACGTTTAGAGCTTCTTTATTGTTACAGAGTTATAATTTTCCATTTTTTTTTTTATAGATATAGAATAAATAAAGGGAATGTTCGTTTCCTTTAAATTAAAAATTGTCCCTTTAAATAGAAGCACGAATCTACTTTACCAATTCAATTTATTAGTATGATTTTAAACCACTATTTTATTCATTAAGTTTCACGTTTAATTTTAATTCTGTAACCTGATTGCTTTTACAGGTTCTATAAATTTGATAGGTACGAACGAAGTAATGTCATTCTCTTGATTGACATCCCGGGTCAAAAAATTTAAACTGATTTTAAGCTAAATGATCTGCATTTGAACTTATTGACCTGTATTTGAACTTTTAAAAACATTTTCATCTGTATTTGATCTACTATTCAAATTATTTTTGATCGGTTTTAAGTCTAAATAACTTTTTAGTAAAATAATTGAGCAGCTATGAATATTTTATACTGTTTCTAATCTAATGAGACTAAAAAGTTTTAAAAGTTTGATCGGTTTTCAGTCTAGTTAATTTGTAGATGGATTTTCCGTATTGTTTTCAAATTCAATCTGAAATCTTATACTGTTTTTGATCTACAAGTTTCACGCTAAATCTTCGATGGCCAAAAGTCGTC
>CAJNRD030001124.1:7469828-7557689 GCA_905319865.3 Cotesia congregata | reverse complement strand
ATCAAAACCAGCTAAATGATTGTGACAAAAAAGTCTGATTTTGGTCTTGAAACAATAGAAACCAATTTTATTGTAACATCAAAAATGATCTCATGATCTGAAATTGGTCTGAATTGGGAATAGTACGGGCAAAAACAGATTAAATTCTAATATAAAATAGATACACATAATAAAATTAAATAGAATGAAAAATATTAAAAATTTTCATTAATCGTAAAACAGATTAAATTTTTTGATCCGGGATATTAGATTTTCGTAAAATCACAATTCAATTATACCCATCTTTTCATAAATTTCAATGGTTATCTAATATAAAAATTATTGAAATATCTACCAGCATTGATTTCTATATTTAGTTTCAAACATTCCTTAATTGTCGTTGATTTATCCAATAAATTTATTTTAAAAGTATATGTAATTAGATCTATAAACTGCTATAAATTCTAATTACTTAAACTAACTAAAACAGTTATTTTCATAGTTGGATTAATTTACATGTTATTTCATTTCATGTTAATTTGCAGTTATCTTTTTTTAAATTGTGACGCTTAACTCGATTGCAATAATTATTATCGACTTATATATACGTACATCCAAGTGAATATTTCGTTGTTGGATTTATTAAGCATTTCAACCTCAAAAACCCTCGTCACCTGTCGCATTTAGTCTATAAATTTTTCTAAGCAGTGTGAAAATCGCATAATAACTCAAGCTATTGGATAAAATCAAGTAAAAATTTTTTCAGAAATAAATCAATTCAGCTTCGATGGCGACAATCAAAATTAATAATCGGCGATAGAAAAATAAATTAAAAAAATTAAAAATCGATTCTAATAAAAATAATTTAAATTAGAATTATAAATAAACTCTTTCATAAATAAATAGTACAAATAAAAAACAGAGATTAAAAAAAAATAATAATAAATTTTGAGAAAAACAAGCTTTCTGCCTATATGTCGGTATTTACATATACAACGTACAGGAGGATATTGGGACGTATTGTTGTTATGAATATCGGTAAAGTCTACTGTAGATAGTTATTTGTAATGCCAATTGCTCGTAGCGTTCATACATACATACATATAACATATTTCTGTAGGTATAGGCTAGTATATGATGCGAGCACAATTCGGGCATGAAAATCATGTATGATCGTGTGATTCAACGGATTTATACGCAATAACACAGCACACGAATCTACAATTTCATCTGGATATTAACGAAATGGCGTAAAAAATAAAAATAAAAAAAAATACGTAAATTTCAGTGAGATACTGGATATTCACGTGGGTATAATAGCGGATGATTTAATACGCAAAATGGATCGATAAATAAATTGATCGCTAGATAAACTGAGGGATTGAAGAGAGTTATTGTGAGAGAACGAAAAACATCCAAAATAACAACACAATAAAATACAAAAATTGACAAACAATGGACAAAATAATGGACATATGTGTGCGTGTGTGTGTGTTGAATATGGAAGAGTAGCAGTAATACCTGTAGGTATATTTATAGTAAGGGAAGAGTTATTATAATTTAATATGAGTGAATTGTGAAAAGAGGAAGAGGAAGAGACTTGGATGGTAGGTGGTGGAGGACAGAGAAAATCAGGAGGAAGAGGAGGATCACGAAAGCATCGGTTATCCAGTAATTGTACCATAGCGTGTTCAAGGCAGACGCTAATGGCAACGATGCAAATACCGATACCGTGTTCTAATGCTAGTGATTTCAAGCTACGATCAAAGTTTTAAAACATACGTGTGATGTGTTTTACGTGCACACTGAACCCAACACACGTATATGTATAACATATATACAACACCAGTCGATTCTATAATACGCCTCGTTTTACTAATTTTTTGTCGCTAGTTGTTATTATTTAAGTATTTTTATTTTTTAACAATACCGTTCCATATTTGAGGCAGGTATGTCTTTCGACACCTGCCTATATGATACTTGTTCCCGGCGGGCATAAAACCCTAATTTTCTCTCCGACCAACGTCCGAAAAATACCGCGAATATTGAGAGACGTTTATTCAGTGATAAAAAAAAAAAAGGTCGAGAGTTAAAAAAAGATAAAATGTAATTTGAACGGTAATTTGGCGATGTTATTTTGTATTTAAATTAATAAGGATGTGTAATAAGCTCATTTGAAGTAATTGGATGATGAGGTGAGAGGGGTTTTAAATATTTTCGAATCTTTAAGTTACCTTTTGAGTGGAGTTCTTCAGCAGCTTGCCCTCCATGTACCAGGACAGGTTGGCTGGTGGTCTTGAGCCGACGGTCATGCAGTTTATTTCGTACTTGCGGTCTGCACTTAGAGGTGCATGTTCGCTGCTAAGAATTGATACACTTAATGGTCGTACTGGAACAGAAAAATCAAGATACTTAACATGTTATTTAAATCATTTTTTTGAGGGATATGATGAATCTTTTTTTTGGTCAAATTATGTTTTTATTTTTGACACGTCTCATAACGCAAAGCGTTTGAGGTAGTGCTCTACTCTCAACTCGTCAAAATCAAGCAATTTTTTAACTTTAAATGCCTTTATTATACTCATATAGTACTTATAAGATAATATATGTACATCTATGTATAAATAAATACGAGTATCAACACATCAGGTACTTCTAAAAAATATTTATTCATCAGTTAAACATAAAAAAAACCTTTTGAAAAAAATTTCCTTAGACGTCAGTTAATCTGTATGTGTGGATCTTCGGTGGTCAAGATTACAAAGAAAATACTTGAAGAATCAGGACGATTTTTGTTTAAAACTTTAAAACTCCAACTAGAGCTTGCGGATTGAATATAGCTGTCGGATTTCGTATTGTTTAATTATAATTAATAAAAAACTTAATTTCCTGGATGTTTGTATATCTATATATAAATGGATAAATATAAATAAAAATAAAATAAAAAACAACTATAGTCGTTTCTTTATTAAAATGGTTTTTAATTTGAAAAATATAATTCCTTGGTTCTGATTTTGACATTAAGAATAAAAGTATAAGATGCAATGAAATTTGAATAATTTGAAAATTATAATGGATGAATTTGAATGGGATTCATCTATGATAATTTCGTAAGAAATAAAATTTTTAGTGAAACTAAATTTCTCGTCGAATCACAAGCTAACAAGTTGATCGTGTTATGCTGATTGATGAAAATTGTTGTATACTTTTCCTCATCAAACAATTTAAAATAACAATATTTGCATAGTTGGCATTGCATGACACGAGTTGGAATAAAATTTATACAATACTACAATTATAATAAAAAGAAAACAATGGAGCCGAAGTAAAACTAGTTATAAACGTGATTCAACCGCGATATTTTTTTATCTCGATTTGGATAAATATTATTGTACATATGTTAATGATCCATGACTCGCATGACTCTCATATGTACACTTGTTTATAGGTATTTTATTATACAATATCATACGCGAAGGCTTGTTACGTGATACCTTTGAAACGGTGATCATATTATTAAATAACGTGTAAGTTTATGCTTGAATATTTAAATTGCGAGTCGCGTCATTACAGCTGGGATTGCAAAAATAAAGCGAAAGAGCTGTTTGTCTTTCCGCCCATTGTCGCGAAAGTCTGAAGTTACTTTTGGGTAATCGTAAACCGCCTCAGGTGTGTCTAGCTAAATTAGAAAAATAGCGAAACAAAAAATGGAAAAAATAGTAGAGCAAGAGATGACTAAAAGTTAAGAAATATGATTGAATCGTGATGAGCTTTTTCATTCAACTGAGGTTACCAATTGAAAATCAAACTTTTTATTCAACTTCCTTTTGTTTTTCAACGAAAAAATTTTAAAGTTGTCTTTGAATTTAAATATTTTATTATTTCACTGAATTTTTCCATACTACACTGAGAAAAAAGTTTGTTTGATTTAAATTCGTAGATTTATTTAAAACAACTTAAAAAAATTTATTCAATATGAACGAATTTGGTTCATTTAAATTTGGATTACTTTGAACTAAATACTATTTTGTTTTGGTTTATTTGATTGAATTCGCTCATTTATTTCATTCAAATAAGATTTGTTACTAGTTAACAAATCTCGTTTGAAATAAATCAAGTGACATTTGTGTCGCTACTGTCGTTATTTAAGTTATCGTAATTTTAATACCTTTATCGTTGCCTGTATAATTGAGTAATTTTGTATATATACATAAATTTTTGATGTATTTAAAATTGAAAAAAAAAAAAAAAACGATAAAAATCCAACTCGGATCTAATGATTTTAGTTTATTAGAAAATACCCCAATATAAATTATATAAATAAAAACTCATTCTCATTGCTTTCATAACCCTAAAAATATGTCAGATATTATTGACTGTATTACAAATAATGATTTTTTTTATTAACATTCAAATATTAAATTTGTTTATAGTTTACAAATCTGATTTGACTGAAATAAATGATTTTAAAAATTGAAGGAATATTTGTTAACTATAAGCAAATAACTATTTCATTCAAAATAAATACACTGAATAAACCATATCTTTGTATGAAATAAATTTATTTAATTGTGTCAAATAAGTATTAGTTGGTGATATTTAAATAAGAGAATTCTTTCTAATAAACTATTCTTTGTCTACTGTCACAATAGTTAAAAAAAAAATTTACTCTATAATTTTTTTTTACTCTTTTAAATTTCTTTTCTATAAATTAACACTTTAATCGCTCTCATTAAGTAGAAAATCAATTTGAAATTCAGAATATTAATTCAAAAACATTCTGCTAAATTACCTAGACTGTATAAGTAACCTCTAAATTTGTAGGAACTTAAATATTTGCCCAAGAATTCCTTCAGACTGATAAAAATAGAGAAATTATAACGACCCGAGTTCAACTCCATTATAACTCTAAAAAAATAGAGAAATTCATTGCAATAAGAGAAATATATTATTTCTATAATTTTTTTTTCTTTAATAAGTAAGTCAGTAAGATACAAAAGCTCTTTGGGTTATCGGTAGATATCGAGGTCCAATAAAAGCCGTACTGTGTTTCATAACAGCGTGAGACAAACTAAGTAAAATAAAATAGAGAAAAAAAAATTGGTTAGGATTCGTTCCGGGTCTAGGAAAGCGTGAAAAAAAAAAATAAAAATAAAAGAAATAAGCGGTTGCGATCGAGAGGAAACGAGCGGATGAGAGTTGAGGGTTTGGGGTAACAAAAGAGGAGTAGAGAGGAAACAGAGAAATACCACCACCGAACTCTCGAGATTAAGTAATAAATGAGCGGACGAGGCCGAACTTATTGTTATCGCGAATTGAAAATACGTTGGAGCTTAATCCTCAGGACGCACTTAGCCCCTCCTCCGGCGCGTGGGCAGGGCATAGAGAGCTCTGTTAGACCTCTAATGATCCTCCTCGCGGGCACTCTGTAAAAAGAAGAACAAAAAGAGCAAAGAAAGCCCAGTTATCCATGTCTGTGACCACACACACACATCTACACACTTGGAGAGGATACATAATCCAAGGCAGCTTTTTGTGAGAAACCAACGGGGTCGTTTCACGTTATCTACAGCGGATAAAAGTTGTGAAAAAGGGCTCTCGAGGATACTCTCCCGTAAAGTTGAATATATAAACAAACAGAAACAAACTAAAGAAAATAAAAAGTACTGATGAAAAAATAAATAAAAAGACAAAGCACCACAGTCTCATCCATGGAAAGATGAGTCCTGATGGCGTATGCTCCTTCCCCGACACAAGAGCACCACACGTGAGAATTTGAATCAGCTCGTACCGTAAAAGTAGGGTTGGGTTAGGGTTCGCGACACGCCGAGGGTTGTAAAAGCGCGAAACGGAATAAAGAAGATCAAAGAAAAGCAGAGCAGTTAGAGAAAATAAAAATTAAAAAGAAAAAACGCTCAGGAGACATTGCTGTGTGTTATATATGTTATATATGTTATATACAAGAGCTAAGGTAACACATGACGCTGACTCTTCAGTCGAGACGTTATCCCAGACTCTCTCTCACACACACACTTACTGTTATTTTTATTTTTTGCTACTGTGTGTAGTGATATGAGTAGCGTCAGTCTGTAGCATGTTGCTTCTTCAAGAACAAGTCTTCATTACAAAATCAAACGTCTACGCGCTCACAGGCTTACATAACCGCCGGCTCAACTCATTTCCCTTCTCTCGGTATTATATGTCCACATTATATACTTTTGCTACTACGCTAGAGTACTTCGTACTTTAACTCGACTCTTTTTCGAGTTTACTGGGATATAAAGAGGAAATAATTTTCCGAGTTCATTGAAATGATTTTAATTTATTTTTATCTTGCATAGATGCGGGAAGTTTAACATCGGTTACAGGAAATTCAGTTAATTACTTTTTGATTTAAATTATTTAGATAAGATTTCACAGTTGTTTTTATTTTTTCATAGGACATATATTTTTATCTGAAAATATATTTCGGACGAGCAAGTTAATTTTTTATTTTTTTTATTACAAAATCAAAAAGAATGGGTAATGAAGACAAAAGACAAAAGTGTCGAAAGAAATGAAAGATCATTCCCAGTGGAGTATTAAAGTGTAAAACAAAAGTAACTTGACACTGCAATTTCCTCATTCTCATGCTGACTCTAAATCAGACGCAATGTTACCCAATTCTAGTAGTAGGGTTGACTCCATTACCTACTAGACCAGTCTCTAATTAGTCAAGCTCGATTAGGTAGCTAGGTGAATGGTAGGTCGGGGCTTGGTTAAATGCAGAAGGAAGTTGCCCCGAGTGCTTGCTCTTTCCCTTTTACTTCATACATCAGCATCTCCCTGGTCCCCAGCCATTCTCCTCCCAGCCCACTTCCCACTTGGTCCACCTTACTCATTATTACCTTCCTTGCATTTTCTCTATTATTTTCCTTCATTTAGTCTTCGTCATTTTCAACTGTGATTTTCACTATTGTAATCAGCGTCTTTTTTCTTTTTTTATTTTATTTTTTTCCTTTCTATATTATAGATATACCATTCTGGTCTTTCATTGATAATGTTTTTTATCATTTTTCCTGTGTAATAATTCTTGTGTGCGTTCGATTAGACTATCCAGAAAAAAAATTAACTTTATTCAAGAAAATTTTTCTTCTGCTAAGAAAACCAGTAGGAAGAAAGCCGATTTTGTTGCTTCGAAAATTTTTTAATTGATTTCTGAATTTTTGCTTCAAAATTTGTTTATGCTTGGTTCAAAAGTATATGTTCTTAACTTAATACAATCTAATTCTTAAACTAAGAAACATTTTGTTAATATAAATACATATTTAAACACCAGATCGCGCATCATAATTTGTTTATTCAAGTATGATGTTTTCTTTAATTAATTAAGAGATGTCAATATTTTTAAACACGACTGAATTTTGAAAAAAAATATTTACTTAAATCAATTTATTTTTTTTTTTCTGAGTATTCAGATTTTATTGTTCTCTCAAAGTGTTAAATTTCACCATTTTAAAATATTTGCTAATATCAATTTTAAATAACAATTAATTTCGTTCAAGTTAGTTAACCCTCTACTCGTTAATTAAATGTTACAGAGTAAATGTAAGAGTTGTATTAATTTATTCAAGCGTGACAAGGAGAGACAATGCCATGAACCCTTGAAAGGGTTCATTGAAATACAGAGGTCCATTTTAGTCTCCCTTGATCTTCAGCGACTATGGAAATACAGGCACAAAGATAAAGAAAGCTTAGTGATTTAATAGACTATAAGGTCAGTGTAATCAAGTTTTGCAACCTCAACAACAGATTATCGCGTATTATTGCAATTACTCACTAATTTTCTCCCTATTCATTACCATCAGCGTTTCCCTTGGTGATAATGAGCTTTAATTGAGGAAACTGAATAGAATGCTGATACAATATATCTTTAAACCTAAAATTGTACTACCAACAAATAAATTTACGAATAATTTGGTGGTTTTCTTTCACGTAATTGAAGATATTAAATTTAATATTTTAATATTTAATATTAAGCTTTCTCAAAGCATCTTAGTGGATAAAGTACAATAAAAAAGCCAAGAGCTTTTTTGAAATTACAGTATTACTAAGACTTTAAAGTTTAACGTGAAATACCGATACTTCCACGGGTCATGGGCAGGAATTTATGAGATTTAATCCTTGCTGGAATCTCGTTGTAACGTTAACGTTTTTCGTTCTTCCAAAATAGGTGTCTTCTGGGATTCGCTGGCATAATTTTAAATTAAAAAATAAAAAATAATAATAATAATAGAAGAGAATAAAAATAAAGGAGTGATAAAAGTATGTATTATTTGTTTTTATCTTTTCTTTTAATACGAAAAGATCGGGTGAAAATGACGCGATGAAAGTAATGCCGACTCTAATATTTTACGATAAAAGTATAAAGAGACGTTATTTAAATTGTCTAGTTGTAATTTGGTGATGTACAATAAAAATAAAATAATATTCTCGAGATACTTTAGTCAACTTAAACTCTACTTTCTTTTTATTTTATTATTATATTTTTAAATTATTTTTTTTTTGTTTTTTGAGTAATTTACTTTTATACACGTTTTTATTTTAATTATCTTCAACTTTAGTTATGAATTTTGATAGCAAATAAAATTTGCCCTCTATTACTTTCAATAACAATGAATTGACAAAAAATTTTATTATATTTCTTATGATTCAAGTATTGTAAATAGACTCAGTTTAAAGGAAAATTTGATGTCAGTAAAACACTTTTAACATAAAAGAAAAGATATAGTAGTATTCAATAATGACAAAGTAAATAATTTCCATAGAAATACATAGAGGTAGGTAGATTTCATTTAATACTCTCCGAAAGCCGTAAGCTGTTTGTATTGCATTTATGATACTCGAATATATACAGTTCTATATTATCTGGGAAAAATTTCCATGTTTATAGAATACATGATGATACGTCTCACACTCGTTGCCCATTCAGCGAGATTAAATGAAAATAAAAAACCTTTTATAAATATGTACAACTTATTTTTTTATTCATATGTATCAGTACTACCTCTAGAGCTGGATAATAATATTTTAAAAGATTTTTTAGCACTGTGCTTAATAGAACTCAGTAGTTGGCATTGAAAAACATCATTTACAATTTTTAATCTTTCTCATGAATAAGATAATACTTACAGTTACATATTTATAACATACTTCTATTTATAAAAAACATAAGAAAAATAAGACACATTTGATAAAATGTCAATTAGCGGTACATCGTGTTAATAAAAATATTTACATTTATCTGTTTATATATCAAGTAAGATGTTGTCATGTATTCATTGACTGTTGAGGAAATATATTAAACTTTTTTTATAAATATTTTGAAGTGAGATGCTCTGATAGAAGAGTTTATTAACAATTAATAAATTCATTTGTTTGGAAAAAATTAATTGGTTTATTAAATATAAATTTATGTTAAATATGATAGTTAATAACTATTTATTAATAGCTAACTGAATTTGATCGAATTTTAAACTTGATCAAAACTTTCGCTCATGGAATAAATGTGTTAAGTTTCATCAAGATCCCTTGAGAATTGCAGCTGTAATCGTGCTGACAAGGCTTGTTCTATCATATATATATATATATATATATATATATATATATATATATATATATATATATATATATCAACTTTTGAGTTGACTCTAATTTTTGGCATAATTTAACAAAATAAAATATATTATAGTAAAATTTTATTTAAATTCCAACATGAGCACATTTGCAGTAGACCGATTTCTAGAGAAATTTATCTAAAAAGTGTCAAAATAAAATTTTTTACACTCAGTTTTTATTCAAGGGTCTAAATAAATATTTACCAACTGTTAACAAATATTTATGAGATGATTTAATAATAAAAATCCATTTAGTAACAGTTGATAGAGCTTATTAAATATTAAGAAAACTTTTTATATCAATGTATAATATTATTATTCCGGAGTAAAAAGGAATAAATACTCACGGTACATTTCTATGGCAACGGAAGCTGAGACAGGCTGGCTAATGTTGTTGTTAGAAGCTTGGCAAGTGAAAATAGCATGCAAGTCAGCTCTTGTCAGACTTGTCACGACCAGAGTGTTTCTCCTTAAAGCTGGGAATTCTCCGGGTTCATCCTTAGACTCAAGAAGCATTTCACCCTTCCACCATCTAACGGTAGGTGACGGTCGACCTGTTGGCATCACAACATTTCTATTGTTATACATCCTCTCCGTAAATGTTTTTACGTCACATGTTTACAATCAATATAGTGGAATAAAAATAGTCTACGCGAAACGTTTTCGTATAAATCAATACCAGAGTACTGAAAAGTCATTGTTTAATTTAATTGTTAAATATTCCACACAATGTTTTATGTTTTCATGTTTCATATTTTACATTTTAGCACGTCAACGTCAAAACAGTATAACAAAAAACTATTGTTTATTTTATTTCGCGTTTATTAACGAGAACATTATTATTTTATGTAAAATTTTTGACGTCAAGTTTGAAGTTCATTATGGAAAAATGTATCAAAATGATGAATTTATTAAAAATCTGTATAGGTAAATTAAATAGTAAAATTATTAATAGTTGACTTAAAGTTTTTGGAGTGATCAATATATTTGCATTAATATTTGTTTTGTAAAAAATTTATAAGAAAGTCTCTTGAGCTATTGACAAGTTCAAATCAGACAGAAATATCATCCATGAATACTATGAATAAATATTTATTTATAAGATCATTTCTCAGATAACTTTAAATTTTAATATTTTTAATTGAAAATAAAAAATTTAGGTTATAATTTTATTTTACTTTATTTGATATTGACTTTGTAAAAGATTTAATTTTGAATTTATCAATATTAAATTGAGAGTTTTCCTTTGCCATTTCTTACTTTAATCTTTTTAGATGATATGTTATATGACTAATCATTTTAACCGACTTTAAACTATCAACTACTTAAAGTTATAATGATTAGTGTGTTATTGATCTATTGGTAAATCAATTATCGAATATGAAATTGAAACAAAAACTTTATAATTCAATTTATTTTTATTTTAATGTATTTTTGAGAAAATAATTAAATAAACAGTAAACGGAATAATGATTTTATACTTTACATACTTTTCGCATTATAAGCAACGATATTTTCTCTGTAAACTCAACGCTTCAACAAAAGATATTATGTATATGCATATATATAGTAAGAGGCAGTCTACTAATTAATAATTCATAGTACACAATATAATTTATTGCGTGCGCTTAATTATCATCAAGGCAAACATGAACCACTTTTGAACGTAAGTTTCAAAGGCAATATAAATAAAACAAATTAAAATTTTTATCACGATTTACAGAGTATCATTACATGAAAAAATAATAGACGATGCGACAGTAAAGCATTCGTCATAATTATTATAAAATTAGTTGGAATTTTTAAAATTATAAATTTAAACCCAGATTGATATCTAATAACAGTTTTATGAACAAAGCAAAATAATCTCGCTTTAAAAACAGTTAATTAATTTTATGCATTGAAATTTTAATGAGTTAACTTTTGTATTCATTATTTTATTATATAGCCGCTTTTGTCATGAGCTTGAGACATTAAACTGGTTCATAAAAGAGTCCGGCTACCTAAAAATCGATACTCCATTCGAGTTGATTAAAATAGATGGTATCATAAAACAAAATATGAAAAAGAATAAAAATAAAAGCTTATAACTGCGTGAAGAAAAGTGAATAAAAAAAAATATTTACCTCCAGAGACGAGACAAGTAAGTCGCATGTCACCGCCTTCTCTGTAAGTTCCAGCGATAGCTGACACAGTCTTGCCGTGCTCATCGATAATATTAGGTTTGTGAGGCGGAACTGTGAAAAATAATAAATTTAATAACTGTAACGTTATCGCTATCAATCAATATCCATTAGTATTATTAAACTGACATTTCAGAAAATCGCACTGCGGCAAACTAATAAAATTAATTTTAATGAAAGTGATATTGTTATTAATATAATAATATTAATAATAATTGATTTTTGGCTTGGTCCAATCCCAATATTTTTTCAGAATTCTTCTTAAATTTTTAGTGAGCTTACTTTGAATTTTTCATTGATTGACATCTCACTTAAACATGAAACGGTTTGTTTCGAAAAATGGTGTAACGATATCAATTGTTGGATTCGGAATTAGTCTTATAATTAATTCAACAATATTATTAAAAATTAAAAAACTGATCTTCATAATAAAAAATTGAAAAAAAAGGAATGATAGCAATAATAATCACTTTTAATCAATCCACTCATTATTTCAATCATCATTACCGCTCGCTGACGATTTAAAACTAGGATTTGCAATTAGCGTGCTACTGTCTGGTTTACTTTCACGAAACTGAAACAGACAGGTACAATCTACTGTTTCAGAGACGACGTGTTCGCTTGTCAAAAATTTAGACACGACCCTTCTTATTCTGTACAGCAAAAGAGAGTTTGCTATCAACCACCGACACTTACATGCTGTTTCAAAAAGTTAGTGTTATCACCGTGAGACTTGAACGTCACTTCTCCGAATAGAGACACTGATTTATGTTTATACTCTTTTTTCACTTCAATTCCCTAAAAGTTCCTTGGAATTCTCCTTAGTTTTTTCGTTTAAATGAACTTGAAGTAATTAAAATTTATACGTGCTGGATTTTCAGTTAATTATTTATGGGTCATGAAAATTTATCGGCTGGTTCATCAAGTTGATTGGAATTCGAAGAACAGTCGAGCAATCATGTGAAACACCAGCTTAATAAATTTTCAAACGTTAAGAACCCTTGACTTAGAATTTATATATATTACGTATAATATATATCGTGAGTTAAATAATCGATAATCTGTCAAATCAAACATATTGAGTGTTCTCGAATTGATTGGGCTTAAACGATGGAGAAAATAATATCGAGAAGAATTTAGAGTAAAAGTAAACACTCAATTAATGCACTTTATTTTTTTCTTAAATTTAGTTCTATTAATTTTTCTGATTACTGATCGTATAATTTTTTATTTATTTTTTTTTATAAATCAGTATCAAATTAATTGAGCTTGCAATGATAAAAAATTAGTCTGATTTAAGAGAAAAATCTTGAAGCAAGAATTATTATGAAAAATTTTATTTTCCGTGTTTATAAATTTTAATAAGAAAGCTAATACTTGCAGAAATTTGTTGAAGTAATAAAAATACTTCATATCAAATGATTCCAAAGAGAGAAATTGAAACATAATTCAAATTATTTTTCTTATACGGCAACGTGATTATTTCCGTCACATCTCCCCGCAACTATCTAAGCGTATTTCCGCTTATTGAAATTCACTCTTTCCACCGCTTTCTCTCATATTTTTATTAGTAACTTCTACTTTATTACTTCGAAAAATTTTTTACTTGATTAAAAAAACTAAAAAAGAAATTCTTCCGAATAACTCTCTTGGTTCGAGTTAATTTTTTTATTAATTTACATTTCGATTGAAAATTTTTCAATAAATCAAATTATCATTGAGTGATTTTCCATCAGATTTATTGTAATATAACATCTATGCTATTTTTATTGTTCAGGAAGTAGTCTGTGTGTAATACTTCGACATACGTCTCTGTATACGAGGCTTCATCATAATCATACAATTTCTCCCGAGTGAAATGAGTTCACATAGCACACATATTCTGAGATATAATTCTCCAGGATGACAAACATGATCGACTTATTTAGAGATATGTTTACCCTCAACTGTATGATAGGGTATATTATCATCGAAATATATAGACATACTTTGCATAAGGGTAGTAATTTCGTGTAAATTCCAACTTTCGACAGGGTAAAACCGGATGAGCCGGAGAATGAGGGTAAGAGAAAGAAGAGAGAGAGAGAGAGAGAGAGGAATAGCGGAAGTGAGTGAAATAGAGAAGATATGGCAATCGGCAAAGAGAGTGAATTACCGGAGTGCATGGAAATATCCTGATAATCGGCTTAACTCTCGTATATCCCAACCCCGGAGTCCTCAGCATGCTTTGAGGTCATTGAATTATTTTGGCACACGAAACTCGACGAGGAAGGCCCGCCGAAATAACTACCGATACAACTGTGCCATGCGCAGTCAACTGTACGTGTGTTCAAGGCATCCCTCCTATCATTTCTGTACCCCTACATATTCATATATTATATATATATATATATATAATATACAATATATAAGCACAAAACTGACTCATCCGGTTACCCGAATTGAAGTCTCGTTCTACTGAATTTAAAGCGATCTACTGAAATGGTAACTTTAATAATTTTGAATATTATTCCGCATCATCGGTCGTTATTATTGATAATAACAACGATAATAAGCAGTACCTGAAATTTTAAATTAAAGAGCTACTCACTGACTACCGTAAGATGTATTTTCGAGTTTCTCGTCGGGCTGGCTACGAAATCCACTCGACACAAATACTCTCCGTCGTCCTTTTCCTCAACTTGCTTTATATTCAAAGTTGCTGGTTCACTGGCCGTGAAAAAGTGGGCACGTTTATCGAAGTATTTTGTTTCTATCCAGTGTTGCGCTTTGTTCAGTCGTTTGTCATAGCTGAAACAAGTAGTCAAAACTTACTGATTAATATCAATACGGTTTAGCCAAAAAACTGAATTATTATTGTTGACGATATCATATTTTCAGATATGATTAAATAAATACACTTTTTACTATGGAGAAAATTAAATTGATTTCGTTATCTTGGACTAAGGAAATAAGTTCTTGAATCAAATAAAATTTACTTGATGATCTATTTTTTTTTTTTATTATTATTATTTCCTGGGGTTAAAATTTCTTTTTGAAACGAGTTAAATTTTTCATATATTATTTTTGATAAGAATATGGTATATTTCTTAACTCGTTACAAACAATATTGTTAAAAATAAATTTCATTTAATTATTTCAATTCACTGATATAAAAAAAAATAACTTTATCATGTGGAAAAATTTAGAACCTCAAACATATTTTTGAAGAGTTTGGTCATTTTGACCAAACAAAAAAATTCTCTATGTTGATCTTGGTTTAAAAATTTTTTTTCGATTAAAGTGAATTTTTTTATCAGTGTAGACAAGTTTTATTTTCAGTTATTCGGGTAATTAAAGATAAATATAGATGTGATTGAGAATTTAATTAATGAGTATAGATTCGGGTGATGTTATTTAGGATGCTCACTTGTACCGTCTAATGACAATGACAAATAATGTGTACACGGGGAACCGATTAACAAACAGGTTTATCGATCGAAGTGATCTTTTCATGTATATCTTTATACCCCATTAATATATGTGTATGTACAATGTGTATTCTCAAATGTACTATGTCTCGTACTCACAACAGCTATCCATTTACCCATTCACCAATCATTGCTGTGAGGATTGGAACGGTTTTACAACCTCTGGGAACAACGTGCTGTACTTGCACCAACATTACTGGCATAGAATTTGTCCAGAATACCGCCGCGACTAGATTAGTCACGAGTAATCAACGTTTCGCTATCATGAGCACAGGGTTTTTGGTATACGTGATGCTATGTGTCATATTCCTGCCGCGGTATATCTACATGATCTATGTGGATTAGAATTAGCATGTGCATTTGATTTAACAATGAGTGATATATCGGATTAGAGTTATTACCCCAAAGAGTGTCATCGTATACCAACGCGGTTCGAAAATAACGGATTTCCTTCAAACAACCTGCCAAATTCACCTCGATTATCCCTAACAACAATTACGAGTTTTGTTATATCAATATTTATTCGCTTCTTTGTAAAACGAGAATAAAATTAAAGCTTCCAAGCTATGTATGGATATCCTGTTTTATTTTATTATTTCATCAATAAACTTATTCGATAATTACAATAATAATATTTCATAACAATTTTTGATATTTGTAAAATGAAAAAATAGCAAGATTCTAATTCGATATATAAGCTATTTATTGCCGAAAAGCTATATTTTTCAAGTAGGCTTAAACCGCTTGTATATATAGATAGATAATAGATTTTATTTGATCCTGGAGTTCTAAGCTCCTTCAGGACCATTAACAATACATAAAGATAATAGTTTACAAGTATGCATTTGATACAGTGTTGGCAATACAATTTTAAAGATCTACACTAATTAATAACTATCATGTTAAACTGTGAGATTAATGGTAACATGTGAAACTTTTTAACAATTGCGTTAAGAGAGATTAGAAAAAAAAAACTGAAAAAGGCCTGATAACAACTATAAGAAAGCTAAGTATTAAATGACTTTTGTAAATAATAATAATAATTATTATTGTTAGTTTGTCTTATCTAATAAAAATATTATTATAAATTAGATGATTATATATCATTAATATAAATTTAAGTGTAATTAAGATCACTTAATGGTATGTCCATAGTCGGCCTTTTGACTTTTTTGCACTATCAATAATACATTCATAGAAAAAATAAATTAAGATGATTCTAGAAAAAAATTCACCTGAGAAATTGTTCTTAATTTAAGTAATTTTGATTTGGCCTAAGAATTTTTCTCTTAATTTTTTTTTTTATTAACATCCGACTCGTTGGTTTCAAGTTGATATATTAATTATTAAATTTATTGCTATTGAAGTTAATTAATTAATTTATACAAGTAAAAATATTGATTAAGGTATTCTATTTAAGAAATGCTGAGTTTAAATAAGATAAAAAAATTCGAATATTCACGATCACTCTTATAGCACCCATGATAATAAGGGCTTTTACCTTATTCAAAATTCAATCATTATATGTTTAATTACCCTTTACCGCTTTATGCTATATTATTCAATGGTTACTAATTTCCCACGGTGCAGAATTACAGCCGATTTTACTGCGTGCAATGTAACATTCAATTACTAAAGTACGCTTAAACTGTGTTCACACTAACTTTATTTTTGATGCATGCTTTACGAACAGTAAAAAATTTACTTGTAGCAGAAAAAATATAACGAAATATAACTGTTAATAATTTATAAATGCTAGCTGTGGATTTAATCAACATGGCACACGAGATATAAATACGTTTAAATTTCATTGACAGAGTAACTATGTGAAATTCCTGTGGTTAAACATCAGACGGAAATGTTTCACAGTGTAAGCGTGTTTGTGAATTGAACGTTTGAACGTTTGGTTAAAGACATTGCACGCTTTCAGTAATGTATATATTACCTATACGTACAAATAAACTTCCACAAATACATTAAATATATGTATATATATATCCATAGCAAAACATACGTATATAGATGTATATATTTATCGCTACAAGTTGTTCGCTACAATGCAACTGACTGGGAAAGCAACGATAACAACACAATGACAACGACGTGTGTCTTTCTCCGTGAATCCACTCTACCCCTCTCGCTCATACTCGCTCTGTGATACGTGCTTAATGTCAGGTATATAATGTTACAGTTACAGATGCACCTCAAGAATGTCGGGGAAGCTTTGTTATTGCGAATATGTGAAATTTTATCGTGCATCTAAATAGCTCCGTTAACTTGCTTTGGTATTTTAAGAAAACAATGTGCTTACATTACTATTTCAAAGGCGATGAATAATAAATATAGTATAGCTGCTATCATGGTTGTCGTTATTATTATTAGTATAATTTACTTTTAGCTATTTTATGCGGTGTCATAATTCATAACAATATGGTACCATTTCAGGCGCTTTAGCTTTACAAAGTGTTCCGATAAATAAACAATAATGTAGTCTACAACAGATCATTTAATAATTGAAATTCGATAATTTTTATTGAAAACAATATCGAAATTTCATTTAAAATATTCTCGTAAAAAAAATTTTCTGACATAGGCAATTGTAATGTTAAGACTAATATGGCTATTTATTAGAATAAAGAATGAATTTTTATTATAATTTTTAATTGTATGTGTTATCTAAAGAATGTGCACATCAATTATCATGTCGTATGAAATGAAAACTTTTTTAGTAGAAATTTTTTCGATTTTTATCTCAGAATTTAAAACCTCAAAATTAATTCTTTTTTAAAGAGACGATTCAACGATCATGCACCCTCTGTCGGAGATTTCCTATATTGCTTTTGGTTGAAAAATTGTATATGACCATTTCAGATAATAACTTCACGGTTTATTTTTTAAAAATTTTTTCTTGGTAATTTAAAATATTGAAAAAAAAAAAAAAATATTTTTGCTAAAATTCAAATCAATTTAGAGATGACATTTTTACGTCAAAAATGGACTTTGATTAGAAGACCATGAATTAATCAATTATTTCTAAAATATATTATGATCAATCAATAATACAACTATAAACTTAGAAAATTTTTTCCTGTAAAAGTGAAAAAATAATTTATTTCTTCATAGACGTAATCAACTGACAGTTGACAATAAAAACCTTGGAGCAGTTTTAATGTTCATTTATCAATCTACGATAAAAACCAACAAAAATAAAAAGAGTAATTTTGAAATAGACGATTCATCATATTAATTGAACGAAATATAAGTTGGACGAAATATACCAGATACTTTTTTCTTGGACTAAATATATTGGCAATTGTGTAATTGATGTAGCCGTCATCGAGATCGATGTAAGAAATATGGATGTTTTATACCACCGTGTAAAATACGAGAGAGCACGCCATTCGGCGATTACTTAGCCAAGAGTCGTGTGTACTCGACAGGACTCAGCCTATATTGGTTCTATGCTCTATACCTGACTCTCTAAAGCAAGCATCTGAATACTAAATCGGAATATTAATGCCGAGTACTCGACAGCCGTAGTGGCTATTGCCAGTCGTTCGAGTACTTGCAAAAGACATAATACCGGAAACGTTAATGCACGATTTTCTCAACCGGCTCTCTACATAACAAGTAGAGTAGTTGCTGTTAGGTCAGACGTCGGAAACCGCCGAGAATTCTTCACGAGTTCCATTTGGTAACTTTTTACTCGTATCAAAAAGTATGATTAATGTCTCCCAGTAATTTGTATCATCAATTTATTTTTTTAACAAACTTTTTGAATACAAAAAATTTACTTTAAAGCTCTTAACAGTTCCTCATGAAATTACGAGGGAGGAAGAACAGATTCGTGCGTGTTTCTCAGTAAGTAGATGTCTTAATGTATAATAAAGCTGATGAAACAGCGGATGAGTCTTGAACACGAGGAAGGATAGAAATGGAGGAGGTCGTGGCCAACAGAGAGCAACTTCACATTGAGCTTTTCCGCTTGGGAACCAACTGAATTCAGGTCTCACACTAAGGGGTTGCTGATACTTGCCTCGTTTCGGTTCGGTTCTCCTCTCTAGTCCTCTCTTTCCTTCTTTACTCTCTGATATATGTATAGAAGCGCAATACCTATACCATATATATAACACTGCACCAGTACCTAGAACCTAGTAGTAGACTCAACTAAACTCAGTACACTCTACTTGACTGTACTATAAACTCAAACCTCTAAAGCCGCTTGCCACAGCCACGATTTTCAATTACCGGTGGGGATATGTTCTCGGCATTTAGATCTCACCAGTAGTACCACCTGTAATAGTAGAAGTAGTGGTGGTAGTAGTAGTAGTTATAGTTGTAGTTGTAGGTGTAGTTGTTCGAGCGATTCAATCTGAATTGTATGGACTACGTGCCTTAGGTATAACGGGTAAACTCCCTCGTCTTACAGGGCGCATACCTAAATCTTAACCTTTACCTTTACCTACGTATATAACTACCTTCTACACTCTTCTGTCAATTTTGATAAAATACCCATCGCGATATATAAATTGATTTCAACTAGTGCTATATACTTACGGGTGTGGGAGCAAGAGTCGAAAGGGTGTGTAAGTTAAAAGCCTGTGTAAAAAGTACAAGTGTATCGAAACTTTTTGCGATTGGTGGAGTTGAACTACGTACGGAGTAGTCACTTGATGATAGAAAATCCAAGCAGGAAATAAGAAGAAGGAATGAAAATAAAAAGTAAAAGTATATATGAAGAAAACGAAATTCGCAATTTGTCAAGTATAACTACTCTGTAAAATAAATTCACCAGTAAGTTTAACTCAACCGTGAGATATTTTTTCTTCGCTTTTTTTTGCTCGCTTTTGTAACACAGTATAAGAAAAAAAATCTTAAAATGTACTATATAATATATAATGTAACTTGGTAGATAAAAATTTGAACGGTGATAGCAAGTCACCGTGGAAAGCTACCGAGACTGTCGAGATTTCAAACGGATAAAAGGAGGTGAAACGTGAAGAATCAAGTGGTATAGGATAGAGAGTGTCGAGAGAAAATCATAAGGGAATATAGCCAACAATTCCCTGAGAAGCGATCTCCTATTCTATCCAGTCGATCTAGACTCCTCTCTGCTGGTATTTCTCCACGATTTTCAATTAATCCGGCACTTGAGCCATCTCGTTCTCCGTCCAAGAGTGATTCTCTGGAGAAAGAGGACGCGAGTAAGGAGGCAAACAACTGGAAACCTACCACGACTCAATATCGATTTCATTGAATCGACTGGTACGACTGCTACGACAGACTGATGCACTTGGAATCTCCTCTATAATTTTCCTGCTATCTCTATTCCTCTGGAGCTTGCATTCGCTATCAACCATCGACACTGCGCTCCTTTAGGACTCTCTATTCCTCACTTGTTCCCTTCTATTGGCTCACACACCAGTTCCAATTCCATCGGTGCGTTTGCTACTCTGCTCACGACCAGACCAAGGCCGAGATATTCTCCCGGTTCGAGTTCCCGTACCACTTCCTGCAGCCGGGCTTCGTTCTGCCAAAATCCACTGCCGTATCCACCATGCACATACAAATATATATATATACATACATTCTCTTCTCTCCTTTTATTCAACCACCCTCGACTTCTCCATTGCTCTGTCTCTGTGAATTTCTTACTCGATCTCTCTCACTCTCAAAGTCTATCGCTCTCCTGGTGGCTCGAAACTATGGCGAATCGAGGCAACGATTTGCATATTCATTAAATGCTCGTGGTGGCGTCTATAGATAGGCCAGCTTGTTCCGTACGATGGTTATTCTACAACTACTACCATCATCGGTAGTAAGTGTTAGTCTAAGTGTAACTATCCATATCTGGAATTGTAGCAGTACCACTAGTAGTAGATCAGAAAAGCGCGAAAAAGAAAGAGAGAGAGAGAGAGAGAGAGAGCAGTAAAAAGCGTCAGACTGTGTACACAAGAACGTTTGTTTATAATTTGCCGGTAGGTTTATTCGGCATGTCTGCCGTTAACGACCAAAATTAAAGATGAATTTGCATTTTGACCATTGTTTACAAATACCAACTTGATAATTACTTGGATGGTAATGTATCATTTGTTGTACTTATAGTCACTAGTTGGTGTATCTACATTGTACCAGTGATGGAATAATTACAACAGAAAACAAGGGTGGTAAATTTTCAGGTCTGACTGGATGCTGCTGAAATTCTCCCTATTATCTGCGAAGTCTCATGGATCACATTTCAACGCCTATGTATACATTATCCTTATATACTGCTATACTCCGGTATGGTACACGAAACCGTAGACTCGTTAGCTGAGTTAGACTGAGACTAAAACTGAACCAAACCTTGATAACTTGGAAAACGTCTCCACCTACTCGTTCTATTAGTATGACTACGGCTACCTTTATAATGACAACAACATCATCATCAACAACAACAACAACAACAACAACAACAACAACAACAACAACTACTACTACTACTACTACTACTACTTGGTAGGGGAAGGTTCATAATTAATTTCAAGTTCGTTACGGATCGTCATCGTCATCTGTGCTCTTGACGACTCGTGTCACTTTGAAAACTCAAAGAAACCCCGACTGATGTTAATAGTGAAACAGAGAGCGAAGAGAGTTTGTTCTTTAAATTATGCATTTTCTCGTCATACTGTTAGATAAAGGCAAGCTGAATTTTAATGTAGTGTGTAATAGTTGGCGAGCTTCAATGCTGTTAATAATTATTCGCAGTTTTATGCTCAACTCAATTCAAATCATTATTTAAATATATTGTGACTATGTATAAAATAGTGAGATAATTTTATAGAGTTTTATTTAATAACAATAAATTTTACTTTTTCGTCTTTACATAATTCCTCTTTCTCAGTGTAGGACGAATAAAATTAAAAATTTCAACGGATCGTTGAGAAGTTTGCATCGCGTCAGACGTTCGCTGGAAGTGGTTGGAAATAAAAAGTCAGGAGCAAGAAATATAGAGCGAAAACCAGCAGACTCAGTAGTACGAGTCTTAAATTGAGCGCTAAGTCGTTGGTTCATTTGCAATTTCATTTCTTATTCCCCAAGTACATTAAGTGTATATATATATATATATCTGTATATTCATCTACTTATTTCTCAGGCTATCACGCGAATATATTCCCTCACAATAGACTTTTCTCATTTTATACTTTAGCTCACTGCACAGCAATATCTGCCGTCATGTGTGGCTCATGTACTCGCATACGTTATAATATGCGTATCGATAACCCCACGTCTCAATATAATACATTATAGGTTTTTACCTCTTGCCCCCTTCTCCATTTTTCCCTACATCAGTACAACTTTTACCGCTATCTGAATAATATCAGCCCCGCTGTTTCTTACACGCACATACATGATGCACAAACGGTGAATTTCTTTGTCTTGCTTATGGATTTTCTCCCACTTACTCTGTTGCATCCACATCCACTCATTCTCGTGTATTTTCCGCTGTAGTTCACCGTCGTTTACATTATTCATACTTGCTTGCTCGGCTGCTCACCGTCTCGAGTATTGCATGCTCGATATATCTATCTATCTATCTCTGTATACATATATGTGTGTAAGTAAGAGTGCAGACAAGGCCACTTGCTCGAGTTGTCACCTTTTCTCACGAATTGCCGTCTTCGTTGACGTTGCAGAAATAGAGGAACGAAAGCTGCCGGAAGGCGAGAGAAATGAACGAGAAATATAAAAAAAACCTCGACAAACTATGTGGTTTTTTCTGTAATATATAGATTTTATATCTATTTTGAATACCTTAATTTCTTATTCTACATTTTTTTCGATATCTTACTTTTCAGTTTCTTGAGATACGGCAGTACCCGGGTCGAAAAATTTAAACTGATTTTAAGCTAAATGATCTGCATTTGAACTTATTGATCTGTATTTGAACTTTTAAAAACATTTTCATCTGTATTTGATCTACTATTCAAATTATTTTTGATCGGTTTTAAGTCTAAATAACTTTTTAGTAAAATAATTGAGCAGCTATGAATATTTCATGCTGTTTCTAATCTAATGAAACTAAAAAATTTTAAAAGTTTGATCGGTTTTTAGTCGAGTTAATTTGTAGATGGACTTTATATATTGTTTTCAAATTCAATATGAAATCCTATACTGTTTTTGATCTACAATTTTCACCCCGAGTCGAAAAATTTAAACTGATTTCAAGCTAAATGATCTAAATTTGAACTTATTGATCTGTATTTGAACTTTAAAAAACATTTTTATCGGTATTTCATCTACTATTAAAATTATTTTTGATCTGTTTTAAGTCTAAATAATTATTATTATTAATATTATTATTATTATTATCAAATTCGTAAAAGGTCGGTTTTTGATCTACAGGCGATGAAAAACCGACTAAAAATTATAGAACGTTTTGGTCTGTTTTTAACCTTGATGCGATCAAAACCAGCTAAATGATTGTGACAAATAAAGTCTGATTTTGGTCTTGAAACAATAGAAAACCATTTTATTATAACATTAAAAATGATCTGAAATTGGTCTGAATTGTGAATAGTACGGGCAAAAACAGATTAAATTCTCATATAAAATAGATACACATAATAAAATTAAATTGAATGAAAAATATTAAAACATTTTATTAATCATAAAACAGACTAAATTTTTTGACCCGGGTACCTAGCCCCACATTTAACCGATTTTATTTCCCAAGAGCGATTGAGAGCTTCTCAAGAATTACATGTTAGTAATAAATAAATGTAAAATTTCAGCTCAATTTGAAAATTAAATAAATTATGTCTATAGAATTGAGAGAGAAAAAAAATTTATCGGCTCTTTGAGATAAATGTGATATGATAATTAAATTAAATTATTCAGGTGAATTTGAATGTTCAGTATATTTAATAAGATAATAAGATTAACGTTCCATTATGGAGATAATTCATATTGGATTATTAAATACTAGATAATGAATTTGCGTGTTAAATATTGAATTTGAATAAACTTGATATTGGATGAATTATTTGTCGAAATTATTGGGTTAGCAGGATTGGAGCCAAAAAAGCCGGTGGTTCAATTAAATTTTATTAACTTGTGAGTGTTTTTATTTAAAACGCAATTATTACAGGAATAGTTTAATTGGAAATCAATCGATTTAATTAACGAATAAATTTGTCAACAGTGAGTTGATAAGTGGGAAATTTATTAGAGGTTACCGCACAGGAATCCCATAGGACTGTAAGAGGTGTAAACTGGTTCGAGAGTTATGTCATATTCCTGTGAGAATTAGAGACCCGGATTCATGATTAACTTCCTTGGAAATTCGACAAAATACCAAACACTTCCACACACTCTGTATATGTGAACGTGCAATTGAAAATAGAGGTCGAACAGTATCGAAAGAGCTGGCGAATGAGGCTAATCAAGTGGTAATATAGAGGTCAATTGAAATTCTCTCTCGATAATACTTCGATCATTTATAGGCATCGAAAATAAAAAATCGATATAAAACATCTCTTCTTTAACAGATATGACGCATTGCTGTTTTTTTTTCTGGCTTTTATATTTTATTTATACTTCAATAAAACACCGTATCTTTTCAGAATATTATCGAATACTAGATCAACTAATCAGTAAAATTTATAGTCAAAATATCGAGTTTGAGTAAATTTAATGCACTTGCATTTAAATTACGGTGACTGATAAAATAACATCAAACCTAAATCAACTTAAATAACGAAAGCTATTTACTTTAAGCTTATTCAGAATTGAATTGACCTAGAAAAAATTTCTGTAGATAAAAATGGAGTTAACTTTCGTAAAATTGGAAAAAACTTCTATGAAGAAGCTTGAGTTATCCTAGATATAAAAAATCACTATCAACTTAAGCTGAATAACATTTACACCATCGAAGTATTACAAATTTGAGCTTATATAATTTTAAAAAATGAAGTAGATTCATCTTTGATATAAATTTATAAGACTCTAGAACGGTGTGATTGATAATAGTGATAATGATAACAAACCAAATGTTCCCGTGAAAAATAACTTCTTTCAAATTCGATGATGAAATTGACAAGCTGACGAACTTTTAGATTCAAGCATATTAGTAGTTAAAAATGTCAATATCATTTTAAATGGCTTGAATAGTTATAATTGTCACTTATCTATCAATGTCTTCAATGAACCTCTAAACTTCAGTATAAATTGGATTTTTATGATCGATTTTATTGTCAATTTCCTGTCATTTCTTCATTTGAAAGGACTAACGTGTTAAAAAAAAATTATTTTCATCATAATTCATTAAACTGTTCCAATTAAAATTCAAACTATAATTTTTGTCCATTATAAATTGAACAAAAAAATTAACGAAAAATAAATAAACGGCATGAATTAAAATTTTTTCATTAGTTCGCAGAACAAAGTTCTATGTGAAAATTACAGAAATGGTTATATAAAAACTACACGGTTTTTTTTTGTTACATTTAAGTAAAATAATTTTCAAATTTACAGGTTTAAATATGTAAAAATTACGTTGCTAAATAATGATATATTTACAAAATAAAAATGTTAAATTTACAGGAAATTTATACACCTTTATGCATTTTTCCAATGTAAAATTTAAAAATTTCCTAAAGCTAAAATTATATTTTTTCCACATGCCAAATTTACATTATTTGCTATGTAAAATGTACATTTTCAAGTAGACAATTTTAATGCAAAAATCAAATTTATAAAGATATAAATTCGACAGTTATGTCTTCACAGGAGTAAAACTGTAAATTTAGCAGATTTTTTTTTTTTTTGTAATTTTAACAGGGCTTCTTTTCGTGTACTAAAACAGTAAAATGAATAATCCATTGTTCTACTCAAACATTGGCCGGCATAATCCCACATTCATACTCATCCATACGGTGCTCTTATATTCAAAGTCAGTAGGTCAAAGTCTAGACATTTGTAGAACACATTAATAGCCATAATAAACAAAAAGTGGTTGATGACATTCAAATATAGATAAAGCTTGAGTGAAGACAAAGAGAACCAGTGAAAAGGAAATGGCGAAATGAGATGAGATGAAAGCGAGTAGATCCGGAGTGGAGGTAGATTGCATGTGTGTGTGGTCTGGCAATATCCAACAAAACGAAAAGAAAATCAAGGAATGAACCAACGAACGAACGAGCAGATGAATGCGGGTTGCCGAAAGGGTTGGTTTCCGTTTCGTTTGATTCGGCTTGCTGAATCGTGTGTATCTAGGATCAACGATTGTCCTAGTGTAGCGACGGGAATCCAGAAACGAATTCGGTGCATCCGCTTCGTTCATCTCTCAACCTATTTCTTCTGTACCTCCACCTCCACCTCAACCTCTTTTACTTTACGTTTTTCCCAGCTCTAACATCACTTCCGAGCTCTTCGATTTAAAATCACACGCGGAACTCTTTGGACGTATACATGTATTTTTTTTTTATTCTTTATTCTTTTAAAATTGAAAAAAAGGTATCGAAATTTACAGCGCAGTAAATTCGATGACCCAGACTACTCTCAACCCTGCAGACAGAAATTCACCTCTTTGCGCTCCAATTAACTCTTTAGTACGTGCGATCAATGTTCGAGTTGTATTTTTTCGCATAAGCGTAAATTTTATTGATGTATGTTTATCTTTGAAAATTCGAGCTAGAGCTACTGCTTCAGGAAGTTGCTACTTAAACTCCGGGTTGTATCTTCATTTCTGGTCATAACTTTTCCTGTTGCAACTCTGAATTTTTCACATCCTCCTACGTGTGCTATATCTTCTCATACGATATCTTCACATCATCGATATTTGGCATTCTTTCGATCTGCTTCACAGCCTCTACGTATACGGACACATATATATTATATACAACGTTGGAGGCATAATATCATATCATATGGTAAACTATACTTTGCAATCAACACTACCTGTATACATTACTCAGTGCACGGTAAATTGATAATTATCCATACGATGGTATCATTACTCGAGGCATAATAGAGTCATGATGTGCAGTAACTGATGACACGGCATTTAGTTTCACGTTGAGTTATTACAATAATAGATCTGTTATTTTATTATTATTACCAAGATATATTATATAAATATAAAAAACAAAGACGAGAAAAACGTGACCGGATCTCAGTGCTATTATTACCCCGAAAATACAACATACAATCATAATCATATTCATTTTCATAATCATAAATAACCTCGAGCGAGCATAGGAATAATTTATCATGAATTAATATTCATGTATAATATATAAAGTCATTGACCTTTTTATTAAAGCTCGAATCAAAATATTTGTATTTTTTTTTGTAGACCCGTGAAAAATTTGCTGATAAAGCCTAATGCAACCACACCAAAAATTTAATCTGGTCTCGTATGGTCATATTTATTTTTTTATTTTGACACCACTCGATAATTTTACAGAAATTGCATTGTAGTGTAAATGACATAATTAAGAAAAATTTATTTTGATTCTCATATGTAGCTTGATATGACCACTTACTATCAGATAAATCTATATTAGACCGTATCAGAAAATTTTTTTACGGAGATAATATCTTGCATCCACCTTAAATTACTTATAGAATTACAGGTCTCTAATTTAAAAAATTTTTTTTTCTTTTTATTAAATGTCTGCTGGTAAAAATAGTAAAATCGTTAGGAGGTAGGAATGGGGTGTTGCTACGACAATAAGAAAGAGCATTATCCTCACTTGAGTGCAGTTACGACCACGAACCACCGGTACCGGGAGCGAACCAACCACCCGCTGACTACTGTACTACACTATCCAAGGGTTTATAGATATACCCGTTCTCGGAGAATGGAAACTCTATGGTTAGAGAGAGGATACTGGTGTATCCTTGGAACATTACCTCGGAAAAGTAAGATCCTATATATTTGTGTGTAACTATAAATGTATATAAATGCATACAGTCGTATTTATCTATATGGTGTATGTATGTTAGGGAGATAGTATGGTACACTAGTTCAGCATTGTATCCGGCGGACCAGTGTCCCGGATGTTACCACGAAACAAGGCGGTTAAATGAAGACGCATTGCACTCATTATAACCAGAACATCAGGCAAAGAGCAAGAAGGGATTATCTGGCTACAGCGATGGCTATATACTCGGTATCTCGTGCTTTCTCAAATCCCGCCAGCAGTCATTGTCATTATATTACATTGCTACTGTACGACCGATCTTGCAAAGAAAGACGTTATTTATTTGTGTTAGTGTATGTTGTACATGTTACAGTTATATCTAATATATAATACAACATTGCGATTGAGATAAGTCGGAATTATAGTATCAAAATAAATGATGGTATACAGTAAAAAATTTGGAGAATGAATGCGGAGTAGGTGATTTTTAATTGATTCAATCCCATTGAAATTAAATTTGCTCCACTAAAGACTTCATTTATTTTTTGAATTTTCATGTTTAAAAAAAAATGACATCAATATTTTTCCTTTAATTTCTACAAGTAGCGTTTTTTGATAAATTCTTTCACGGAAAAAAAATTAACTTGAATCAAGTAAATAATTTTGAAGAACTTTCTGCTTGATTTGAGTAGAAAAATTGTTAAACTCAGAAATTTTTATTGGTTTAAGTAAATTTCACTTGATTTAATAATTGTTTGTCTTGATTCAAGACAATAAAACTCTTCAAAATTATTTTCTTGGTTCAAGAATTTTTCTTTTTATTCAAGTTAATTTTTTTTTTTTTTGGATAAATATGATAAATATCCACAAACAAATGTAAAATAAATTATTTGAAGTATTTGTTAGTAATTTAGCTCATGGGACTTGTTATAGCTGATTAAAACGTATTTTAGTCTCAAAACTCCATACTCAGACGTTTTTAAGATTAAAATCCATATTTACTCCCGATGTTTTACAGTGTAATAACAAGTTAAGTAGATAAATTTGATAATATGAAGTATTAAAAGAAGTAGTGGCAGCAAACAGGGTTTTTGTTTTATGAAAACAATGTCTAGGTGTTGAACAAGTTTTATTTATTCAGAATGGGGGGGAAATTAACTGAAAGAACTAGATAGTATTTTTTCCTTTGCAGCGGTTTCTTTTTTATTATTTTACTTTTTCTGTTTCTTTATTTTATTTCAGGTTTTTTTTTACTGGTTTGCGGGTACGGTGTTACTGCTGAGTCTGGTCTAGAGCTGTTGACTCATCTGCAGCCGACTTCTGAGCAGTTTTTTCAAGTAATTAGAACACGGATAATTTATTTAATGTCTTGTAAGTGTTTATATTATGATTTATGTCAGCTTTATTTTTTTTTTTAATTGGATAAAAAAATTAGTTCATTAACAAGTGGATTGCAAAAATAATTTACAGAAGAGGGAGATTGAAAATTATTAAAAAAAATTATTAGTTGAAATTTTTTTTGAGAATAAGTTAATAAAAAAAGTAGTTGAAGTTGTGTTATGTAGTTCGGCAAATTTGTACGAAAAGGATATTGACGTTGATGAAAATAATAATGATTAAAGTGAAAGATGATTAATTTAATCGCATTATATAACAACGCCTCGCTGGCAATCTAATTAATTATATCAGCGCGTCAAGAGATTGTGGAAAAGTTTTACGAGTACTTTGCCGCGGATTCATTACACATTGGATTGTGCACGCGATGATGATAATACCGTGAGTAAAAGTGGATTTGAATCAGCAGAATGGTCAACGAAACTCTTCCAACCGTGTATCTATGTACAGTAGTCGCTGCTCGCTCTGTTATTTGTGTGCATAAATAACGAAGGTGGGAGAAAAGAACAAGTGCAACAATAATAGCAATAGCAATAAAAAAAGGTGGATAAAAACTCAAACATTCAGAAGCACACATGAGTAAAACGGATGTGCATAATCCACGTTAGCTTAAATCTACAAGTTTTTATTGTTTTAGTGGTCCGATTTCCCGGAGGTAGTTTGTGAATATTCATGACTCTCAGCCGCAATATATATCTCTAGTGAGCCAAAGTACGGGTACTACGCCAGTTGAGAGCAACAATAAGTACTGTATAGTCGCTGGTGCAAAACGAGAATGAAGGATGTTGAGATACATTATCAAGAAGATGAAAATTAAGAAGAAGGTTACCTCGAGTGTTGGTAACTGCTGCACTGTAATGGAATTATTTACTGCCTTAACTTTCTCTTAAGTTTTTGGGAATAGTTTATGTGGTGGATTTTATAGTCATGACTCATGAAATATTATATATCACTCTAGGAAGTTTATCAATTTTTAATAATTAACTTATCATTTTGATTTGGGAAAATAATTTTTTTTTAACTTGTCACTTTTAATTTTTTTTTTTTTTTTCAAGTTTAAAACAATGTGAACTATTCTGTGAATACGTAATTTTGCACCGAAAAATTCGATCTGTAAAATTTACAGAAAAGTATGAAATTTTCGTATTCAGAAATATTTTGTCATGATAACAAATGTAGTTAAAATTAATGTAAATTTTTCATCTATTAATTTAGAGATCAAATTTTATGAATTAAAAAAATTTTTCAATAAATTAGACTAAGCTGTCTTTTCTATGGACTGCATCTTTAAAGATAAATTAATAGACTTAAATAATTATCTAATTTGATATTCTAAATAGTTTTAAAATTTACTGAAATAATCTACAAACTATAATAATCATGATTAAAAGCAAGAGATTTTTATTATTTACTATTTTCCAAACAAAATGAATAAAATAAGACTTCTAAAAAGTTCATCGTTTTTCAAACAATAATAAAATTAACTTAAAAGCTCTTCCGATAATAATTTAAAATCAGTTATTTTACTGGCACGGTAAATATTATTATATAGTTTTCTGTGTGTACCTACAAACAGTGAAAGATCGGTCAGATGAAATAGAGAACTAATAACATCTTGTTTTGATTCTAATTCAGATGTTAATTTATTCGGGTGGATAAACATGTGAGGATTGCTTTACTAGGTTATTTGTATACAACAAATATGTAAAGGGGTTTATATTATAGAGTTGAGTAAAATACGAGAAGGACAGTCGAGGACGGCGGAACTGTAGAACTGAGGAAAAGTTAGAAGGAAAGAGTAAAGGATAAACGGGCGGCTGTTTTCAGAACGCTATCACATCCGGCGGCTTTCCGTGCAGCGGAAGGTCGTGGCATACGGCGAGAAATTACCGGATTAACCTCGTCTTTACTTCCTTTATGCTCGACGGAATATAGACATGCTCATAGCGATAAAGAAACTCACTAATTCACCGCCAAACAGTATTACTAGCTTGCTATGCATAGATTATTGACGCGAGATATTGTTCTACCGAAGCTATATTAAGTTAAAAGTTGCTTTGTTACTTCTTTAATAAACTTTTAACAGCCAAACTCTGTACTACCACGAAAATTCTCATAAACTTTATTAAATAACTCCAAGTAATAATTTTTTATATAAAGCCTTCGCTTTGATTTTTTTAAAATTCAGAAGGATCTGAAGGATTTTGATAGTTTTTAATAAAAATTGGAGGACATCAATCGGTTGCTCATGAAACATTGATTATACGTAAACTTGTTAACTGTTCTCTTCTCGTAGACTACAAACTTTCGTATCCTTATCCAATAACCTCCACTGAAACTTGAGCGCTACGATTATTCAATATACGTTAACATTGAACACTTTATAGATTAGTTTCTGTGGAGATAGTTATTTCGTACAAGTGGTGGCTTGTCCTTCCTTGTATAGTCAAAGGATACATAGATATAGAAGATGTAGATGTAGATGCCTGAAGAAACATCCGGAAGGGACACTCTGATTGTCATTTCCTTTAGCATATAGCAGGGTAAGCGCCTCGAGAATAGTTATTGACTACCTCAAATTACCTTGTTTATGATCTGTTGAAATAGGTTTGGTATTATGACAAATATATTCATATTATTATTATTATTATTATTATTATTATTATTATTATTATTGTTATTATTATTATTAGAATATCAACTGGTATTGTTGCTTTTATATCTAATATCGTGGTTTACAGCTTCTCAAATTTCACTACCACAATTATTTACTCACAACTGTATAACTACATGAAATCCGAGAATTATTACTACCTCTGTTTCTCAAAACCCGTCACGCAATTACGCCCCCATTTATGTTGTACACTTGTAACGTCATATATGATGATTAATTATTTGTTTGATATCTTCATTGTACTTTTGGAAAATTTATCAACTGAGATTGAGATAATAACTTATCCATTATATAATTGGTCATGAAGTCAAAACTTTTTGCGGCCATCCATAGTAAAAAAATTATTTTATATAAAAACTTAATACTTTCTGTAGTGATAAAAAAAAGCTCCGATCAAAAAACTAAAAAAAAATATCGAATGTAATTGATTTTTAAAATGTATTTTTTATAAACTGTACTTTAAACTGCACTTTTTCTTCGGCTGTTTATGTTCCGTGTAATAAGTAGTAAAACATAAATTAATAATATTGTTAGTTTTTTTTTATTTTTTAATTAAAAATGTATTCTATGGAAGTTTTTCAGAATTCGTTGAAAAATTTCTGATTGATTTACTTGAAAAAATTGTAATAGTTTAAAAAAAATTTTAAGTTACCTGTAAATCGGTGTAATCTCAGACGAACGATCGGGTGCTTTGTACCACACAACCAAAAGAGCCGAGTCGTTAGGATGAGGCGGACGGATGTCACAAGGTAATTTAGCCGTGCCATCAAGAACTGCTGTCACTTGGATCGGCGGTCCTGGAAAATAAAATAAAACTGTTTATTTAGAATCCATTTACTGTCTATCAATTTCAAAATAATACTATAACTAAAATTTAAATAAAAATAATTTAAAGTAAACTGCATTAAAAATGCTCGCTTTTTCGTCTAGTTTTAAAAAAGCAATAACAGATCTAAAGGTTGAATGGTATCATATGAGCATACTGAAGAAATAATATTAAAAAAGGTACGACTGGCTAAATGTGCGAGCTCTTAATTTTACTGTCTCTACTATCATACACAGCATTGTATGAAATAGCATAATTTGATTTCAAGTATTCGCTGTGAAATTTCCTCTTCAAAGACGTTTACTCGGCAATATAGTAAAATATAAAATTTTAATAAATAAAATTTTTTGTTTTTTAATAACAAAGAGAATCATTATCTTAAGTTTTTATTTTATAAAGTACAACCTCGTTTCTCAATAAAATAAAAGTTAAAATTTTGCTTATTACATCATTTAATGTTTATGAAATTGGAAAAGAAATATTATTTCAACACACGCTGTAATTTTTTATGCTGCAATAATAAACCTGGAGTTGAAGGATATTAATTGTTTAAAAGTTTTAATTATTGAAAAGCATGATTCATTTAATTAATTTCAGTTTAATTTATGTTTCTAGTGTTTTAATCTATAGACAATGTATCATCGTGTAACAATAAATGAACTGGTAATTGAGTTCATTGTGAGGTTGTTAATTTGAATATTGGTAAATTATTTAATGACTATTAATTGGTTTTAAAATTGTTTTCAAAATATCGATAATGTGTAAATTACCGAGGATATTTAATCGACTAATTAATCATCGAGAAGTACTTTCTCTATTAAGTGGATAAAAGATTAGAATAATTTTTTTTAACAATTGATTGAGAGCTATAAATTCAGAATAAACGTTGCTACATAAATTTTTATGATTCTGCAACCAAGTTGGTCACATAATATGATGTAAATTAAAAATTTTTTATTATTTAAAATAATTCAAAAGATATTTTTTGTAAAAATTATCCTTCAACCAAGTTCTGTGTTATGTTATTTTATCCAACTTCCGACAAACAGTACTTAATCTCAATGAAGCTTTATTCTTAAGACAACTACTAATTACAAATATTATAAAATTATGTACTAGTGAGTCCTCGAAAGGTAAAATAGAGTTTAAAAAAAAAAAATTAATAATTTTCCTACACAATTTTCCACATCCGCGTTTATATTTGTCATTTAAAAATGAACTTCGCCGTGACCGCAATGTCATCAGGAGGTTGCGTTGTAGGTCGTTGAGTTCACGTTAATGGCGTTATGTAGCCGGGAAGTAAAAGGCGAGGTGGAGCTGGGGGAATAAAATGCGCTTTTCGCGTAAGCTCGCCTGTATCTTGCAGCTTGGTTGTAGGTTGTAGGCAACACAAGCAAACTCGATTGCTGTTATCCTTATCGTTCTCTTTTGGATGGTCTTCTTGCTACACTAGTGTTCTTGTTTTTCTCCCATTTTCATCAGCTTGTTTGTCCACTCGCTTGCTCCCTTGTACGTTAACTCAAGCGTATATAGAACAACGGTTTTACCGTCATCAGACTAAACTAAATCTCCCAAGGGTTATTCTCGTCAGATTATGATAAGGAACAAAAGGTGGATGGGCTTATTAAAAAAAATTACTTTTCATTCCAGCAAATAGTTAGCTTATTTACTCATACAGCAATCTGTGACCGCTGTATTATCTACAGTTGAATAGATTTTTGCGATTAAAATAATCCACGTTATTATTCAAGAGATAATTTATTTTCAGAAAATACCAAAGTGCACAACTGATAATAATCATTTAATATGCTGTTGTAGTGCGCATGTATATTGGAAGTAAAATTTATACTTTATGTATAATAAATAAGAAAGAAAATACCAGTTTAGTTTTTCATTAATAATAGTTAAATATTACCTAATTTTCGAGCATAATAAATAAAATAGTAATAATAATAGATTTATAATAAAATAGCCATCAATTGATAATTAATACTATTTTAAACAGTTGAATCCTGATTTTATCAGTAAATTTATGATGTTTATTATTCAAATGTTACAATTCAATAATTATACAGAAAAAAATAAATTTTCAAACAATAATAAAAGCAATGCAAATTTCAAAAAAGTTAAACTCTAATAATTAATAATTCCAACTTCAATGTTTATCGTTTTGCACGTAGGAGATTATTGTATGATATATCAGTTTAATCGGAATAGTAATTAGGTGTACTCCCTAAAACTGAATTAGTGAAAATTCGTCAAATAAGTGAATATTCACTTAACTTAAGTGCCAATCGAGCCACTTTTTCAAGTCAGTGGCTCGGTTCTCACTTAAATAAGTGAATATTCACTTATTCATGTTTAGAGAGTATCTAGTATGGAAATACATCCCCTTTCTAGCAAGACCACTGTTACCATTCGCAATGAGTAGATGCAGGATAGTTTGGATTATCATTATTCTGTTTCTACGCAGCTGGATGGTGAAATGAAACGAATTGAAAGAAAAAAAGGAAAGTGTTATCGAAACACGTGTAAGTATAAGTGAAATAAATGAACTAAACAGTTGTAGTTAAGTTGGTTTCGTTGGGTTTGTATGAAAGTATAGTTTACTTGCAGTTCTATTGCATTGTCGTTCAGATTTACCCCGATCAGTTGCTCGCGCGTGGAAATAATCCAACTAGCAGGCAGTAGCCGCAGGTAAGCCGATAATCCTCTGGTCAGACAGTGTCGGGAAGCCACACGAGTGAGCTTTAGAGACCGCGATCCTGCATATGGCTCCTCGTATTCCAGCCACTTCATTGATACTCCGGAAGTTTATTGCCGTACGAATTAAATTGTCACGAGTCTCCAGGGTTTTATAATGCTAATAAAATATAAAACCAACTTTATAATACTAGATACTACCAAAATTAAATCGAGTAATTAAGTACCCAGTTTTATTTTATATTAATGTCGTTTTTTATTTCTTTTTTTGCCTTTTACTTTTACGCTTTTTATAACTGTTTCATTTAAGATTTCCTTACTCCGTTTTTATTACTGTTTAAATGTAATATTATTCTCAAGACTGCAGTAGATGTATTTTATATTACTTGGCGGTCGAAATTCTTTTCCACGTCAGTAAACGCGTGAAAATTTAAAGATATTGAAAAGCGAACGACAACTAAGTTTTAAAATCTTGGCTGTACTGCCGGAAAAGGAAAATAATGTAGAACATCGAACTGAAAATTACTTTGCGAGCCAGGAGAATTTCAATTTTATAATATCAAATTTACCGAGACTTTTATTTTAACTGAGCTGTTTTATAGCATAAAGTATTTTATTTTTCTTTTCGTCGTACTGTTATGTTATAATGTATTCTAGTTAGTTTTTTAAACATTACGCATGAAAACATCGGTAAAATATAACGAGTTCAATTAATGAACGAAAATATTTCAATAAATTTATCAAGAAATTGCAAATATTTTATTCGAAGCATACTTTACTTTTAAGAAATATCTTAAATAAAGATTAAAATACAGAATAAGTACAAATACTTTGTAAGTACTTGAAATACTTCTTTAGTACTTCAAATACTTTTATTTTCCAAAACTGGAAAGAAATATTGTAACAGATAACTTATGGTATTTATCTTATACCGAGTCAAGAAATTACTTTTCTTTATCTAATATTTATTTTATATTATTTTAAATCATTGGTATACGGAGATATTTCATTTCAAAAATATCTCTGTGTAGTTCTTTGAAAATAGGTGATCTTTTTAATCTCAGTTTTAAGGTTCCAATTACAGAAAATCATTAAATTAAGGACTGAGAAAACTTATTTCTGTAGAATAGGAAAATATGAGGATATTAATATTGTTTTGTTTTATTACCGTAAAGTGGATTTCAATTAAGATTTATGACGTATAAAGCTGATCCAGGTTGGAAAAATTTATCACTTATTTACAAGTAATAATAATTCACGGGCTTGAGTAATTTTTATATTTTTATTTTAAGGGTAAAAATCGTTAGCATATTAATAGAAAATACCCATGCAACAATATCAGGTTATGTATGAAAATAAAAAATTAATTGATTATCATTGTTTATTCACTTTTTTTTTAATGTATGCGTCGATTAACATGTTATCTCAAAAAAAAAATTAACTTAGTAGTTAAATGAAGTAACAACCATTGGCAGATAAGCTTCTTAGGAGAGTAAAAAAAAAATTTTTTTTTAATTTATTTATATATAATATTCATGAATAGTTTTCATTTGTACGACAGTTTAATTTGTAAAAAAAAAAAATTATTCATGTAATTAAATACTGTTAGTTAATAATGCCCCGCTTAGTTAAATTATTTCAGCTTTTGTGTAAAAAAAAATGATTTTTATCTCAAAACTTGGATTTCGTATTGGCAGGGTAGGAAGTATATAGTGGAGAGGGCTGGCGCTGACTACCACTTTTACGTGTAAATCTTGTGGGAAGAGCATAATTTAAGGCTCATGTCGGCCACTGGAAATTACTCCGTTTGATTTAACATAGGAAAAGCATGAAAAATGAGGGCAGCACCATCGTGCACCTAGCCAATAAGGAAGCAATTCAGCGATCATGTGCCCTCTCTCGGAAATTTTCAACACTGCCATTGGTTTAAAAATAATATATGGGCATATTAAGATATGTCAAACCAGATATGGCCTGATATGGACACAAATGGCGACATCAGAAAATTTTGTAGCGAACATTGATTATTATTTCCCGTTCTACTGAAATTTATGTAAACCAACGACAAATTTGCGAACTAATCGAAGTTATAGAGAGGAGTATATTAATTTTAATTGAAACTGAAATAGAAAGTACTTTGATTCTAATGAACCATATCTAATTACTTGATCTATTAAACTATAGCAAATGTATCAGAAGCATTCTTGGTAAAACAACATCCTTGAAGCTCGAATGCAATTGCGTCATTACTAGCATTAATCGTGTGTATGTAATGCATGATGAAAGGTATCAAAGCACATTCGTGTTCGCTCTGTGTGTACCATCTCCATATATACATTTACCATCATATGATACGGCACAGAAACTCGAGCTATTCGTGCACGTTAAAAGCACCGGGTATTAAACGCGTTTCACTCAAACTTCCCAAACATCGGACATGCCTGACGTCGGATGCATTGCTCCTTTATCGTCGTCTCACTAGCTGCCGTCTTAAATCCCTTTCCACTTACTAAATTTTTACGTACACGCAGCTCATCACGAGGGATAATAACCGTGCATCTCGAGCTTCCATCACCCAACACTGTTTTGTTATCCGTCTTAGTTTAAGTTTTCTCTTTTATTTAAATTTTCTTCTCCCGTCACTTTCCGTTGCCTCTGCGGTATTTATTTTTTTTTATTTGTATTTTTTTACAAACATTACTTACTATACTTCTTTTTCTTTTCTTGGCTCTTTTTTCCCTCGTCAGTTCAGACGTCGAGTGCATCCATATAAAAATATAACTTGGTGTAAGATAAAACCAAGTCACGTTTTACGTTTTATTTTAGTCTATGAAAATGAAAATATATATTCATTTTTTTTTTTTATACAACTAAATAAAACGGAAGAAAAATATCTCGGTTTATTAATTCAAGTATCCTCCTCATGAAATTAATTTTATTTATATCAAAAATATATGTTGAAGTATAAAAAATATTCAACGAAAAATTTATTTTAAGCTATATAAAAAATATAATTATGAAAAAATATTGTACAGCTTGAAGTAAATTTTCATATATTTTTAATATGTTTCAATGATAGTTAAGATTTATAAAATATATACGAAAATCCGCCAAAAATACTTTTTTGTTCCAACACATTTTTTTTACAGAAATTGCGTAATATTTCTTATTTTTTGTAGAACCATTTATGTTGATAAATTTTTCAGCGCCATTTGTTCGTTTTCTTTTTTTTTTCGGTCGTTGAGCAAAGAGAAAAAAGAAATAATAACAAAAAAAAGCTCATTTAAGTTGACCGGCAGTTTAACTTGAGATTTTCAAATATTGATGTCAGTCACGTCGCATGACTCTTTTTGGGCTTTACCATAATGTCGTATATGATCATGAAGCTGATAAGAGCGCTCGTAAAGATAAAAGCTGAGATATAGTCTGATGGATTTCGCCGGACCCTCTTTTCATCTATTTTCCTTTCTAAATTCCTGAATATAAACTGTCCACCCACCCCGTCATGAATTTACAATTTTAGCATTTTTTTTTCCGCTTCTAATTTTGTCTCCATTTTAGGCCTGCGTCACACACAAATTGAAGTTTTACGTACATTTTGAAAAATAAATAAATAAAACACATTATGTGCCTTAGGGATGAAACTCAAAAGTTTGTTTTTTCGTAAAAACCTACCAGGCTTTGAATATATTTCCATTATATCACGAATAGAACCTTTGTCCCTGTGACATATATTTTACACTTTTCAATAAAACGCTAAAATATAATCTAACTTTTAAAAATATTTAAATTAATAAACGGATAGAAATATGAAATAAAAGGAAAATTTTTAAACTCGCTGCCCATAAAAAATGCTAGAATAACATAAAATTTGCTCGAGTGAAGTGGTAAAAATTAAATTACTTTGTGTTTGCCCAACCTCCATTTGTAGCTAACTGAATGAATGCCAGAGCACAATATTTATTTATTTTTATGGAATGTTTTTTGTGACAACACGTTTATACTTACCGTTTCGTGGGAAAAATTTTATTACTTTATTTATGTATGTATATGTATATGATATTAAATTATCTTATATATTGCTATTAGTTTATACGATGTAACAAATTTTTTGCAGAATTGTCTCCCGAAAACTTAGCAGGGTCAGTTTAGTGTGAATTGAAGAAGTTTACTTCTTCTGTTATATGATACCAAGGCATATTACATTAGACATTTATAGGTGAGTTATTAAAATTTGTACACACGTCTGGATATTTTATAACCATCGTAACTTTATATAATAGCTCGTGAAAAAAATTTTCTGATATGAAAATTATTCAGACTATGACAAATCAGGTCATGTCAGAAAATTTTTTCATGGAAGGTGTCATAATTTTTTATTTTAAACTTCAAATTAAATAATTAATTCACAAAATGTCTCTTAGGAAAATTTTTGCCTATTAATTATATTCCGCATAAAAAAATGTCTAATAAAGTAATTACGAGACTCAGCAACACAGTACATATATACATATTACATATTTATAAACACATAAAAACAATGTAAGCTGAAGTATGACTGTAGTTATATCTCAAGGGCTTGTCCATTTTACTCGCTTTTCTGTCAAAAGTTTAAACCGTGTAGCGTGCTTCGTCTCCATCATAGCGAACGCCTCCTTCCAACTTACCATCACGAAACGTTTCCGACGTAACCACAAAACCGCGCCTCCTTTCTCCATCATATATATGTATTTAATATAATACATCTGTGTATATTTATATGTATTCAACGCTACGTGTAGAATAATGTATATTTAGCTTTAAATCCAAGCCTCATCATTTCCCTCTTTCATTTAAACTCATTCCTTAGTCTCTATAATGAAAACTCTTTGCCCCTCGACTCACTTTGCGGAAAGTTTTATTGGATTTAACAGACCGGCAGTATAAGTACTCATTTACTCATTCACTGAAATCTCACACAACTACACTTTGACCATGATAGACCCATACCACCCCTAGCCTCCGTATTAAGGCTCGGGTACACACGCTTTACACGCTTCCTTGGCTCTGGTTGGGTTTGTCCTATATTCCCGTATCGTAGGTATCAATTTTCCGTATAATTATATTCCGTAGTCAGCAAAAGATATTGAACTGGGATTAGAATCGGGATTGCAATTCGAGATCGGATTTTAATCGAAATTAAATTCAATGGAGAGGTGAAACCTTCAGTTAGCTCTAGTACCTAGAATTTGACAATTAAATTCGTCACTATGCTAAACGTATGAAAAGTAATGAACTGTTATAATAAGTTTGAGAATTTTTGAAAAAAATTTCTTAAATGGCCATGTACGTACTAGTATGAAAATTAGCCATATTCGGACCATGTTAAAACATATTTGACTTGATATGGTCTAAAAAGCCCATACATAATTTTTTCATCAAAGGTAGTGTTTAAAATCTCCGACAGAGGATGAATAAATTATAAATCTATGATAAGAGAAGCTCCCAACCAACAAGAAACTAAAATAAATTAATTTGAAATCACATTTTTAAGGAACAAAATCTCAAGTATTAATTTTTACAGTTTTAAATTTAATTTTAAAGTTTTCAAAATTAGATTTCACAGAGTTTGTAGAAATTCAATTTTCAAATTGTAATTTTTCAATTTTTTTTTGTTCGAGACACCCAGCTTTTACAAATTGTACTTTAAACTGTTATTTTTCAATTTCTCTTTTTCCGAGTACGACATATTAATTGATCTACATATATATGAAAATTTTTTGATATGTATAAAGAGTTGATTTACGTCCAAATACACGCCTTGCAGGAGCAACAATCTATAACACGACGAAATAGAACAGTTTTGTCTGAAAATGCCATGGCCTAGTGATGGGAAATGTAAATAAGTCGAAAAAAGACGGTGATATAATAAAACGATCTACGATCTACTGTACTCCTCTACGATGCTATAGAAGACCTTTATTATTTGAGCCTTAGAATTCGAGTCACGTGGTTGAGAGCAGCGAACCCAGTGAAACAATAACCCACCGGCTTACGTGATAGCCCTTCTGAGAAGCGTATGGTTATACAATAAATACCCTTCGCTGATATATTGCAGAAGGTCTACGCGATGTAAGACTACGGTATACCAGCTACTACCGTTGCCCATGAGAAATCATTTTTCTCGGCAAGCTAGCTCGCTTTAATCTTTTATCTCTTAGCTTTTTATCTATTTTTATTATCATGTATTTTTTGCTCTTTTAGTTCACGAGACCATCATTTATTTTTACTTTTAGAAAGCTTTTGTTTTTGCCAAAAGCTCACTCTATAATTTTATTCAATAAAAAATATTTCGAAAGTATGTTCAGATATTCTTTTAGTTTTAAAAAAAGTTTCTAAAATAAATGAAGTAAATAAAAATAATGAAAATGAAAACAAAACTAAATTCTAGTCTATAAAGTTATTGATGTAAATGGTCGATCGTAAAAAACTAAAATAAATGTTGTGATAAATTTTTTTTTCGAACCGAGTCATATCACGTTCAACATTGTTTTTTTAGTTTTTATTTTTTATTTAACTTTTACCAGTTCCAATATGACTATATAACGTATGGTTAAGTGAAACATTTAACAATAATAAAATGGTTTATAGCCATATATCTGAAAATTTGGCAGTTATTTTTTTTTAATATAACATAAAATGGCCGTGTAACATCTACATAACCATTCATGTAATTTTCAAATAGTTTTTTTCCATATAGTTCAGTATTAATACTGACAGATAAAAGCTCTTAGTCTCACTCAGAAAGTTTAAAATTTTCTTATCTCGTATTTTTCTCCCAACCGCTGTCTCTTCTGTTACGTTAAATTCGTTTCTTGCCAACAGACTCCCCGAGTCGATCCGATAATTTCATGTTCTCGACCACCGAGAAACAACTACGTAACGGACAGTTTGGTTTTTCTCGACTGTAATACCTGTCTTATGTGTTCTGGCTGACAACCAAACCTCGTAAATCTACAAATTACAAGTGAAAAGTCTAGATTCTTTTTTTACTACAAAAAAACTACTGAAATAAAAAATCTCCTCTATTTTTAATAAATTAAAAAATTTTAATGTTTATTTGAAAAATAATTAAACGCTGACCAGAAATTAATTAAATGATAAATGGAAAGCGAAGGCAGTAGTTGGTGAAAGTAAAAATTAGGGCTTTGATAAAGAAATGTTTAATGTTATACAACAATTGTACTCTAGAGATGTAACAACTGGCCTTATACTTCAATGAATTTTATTGCAAAAAGTGGACAGAGCGGTGTGTGGTCGCATATATAGCCAAACCGAAAATCGAGGTGCGAGTATAACAGTTAAAGCACAAAGAAGGGAAAACCGAGCTTAGCAAACGAGCGAACTTTAGTGTTGTTTGAGTTACGCCTGCACAGTACAACCGAGTTTAAAATGTGTCTGCAGCGTATAGCCTACGTGAGTGTACTCTACATGCGGAAAGTGGATACGACTGAAGCACAGAGCAAGAGAAAGAGCAAGAGCAAGAGGGTGATGTACTCGTGTCCGATCCCAGAGTTACAAAAGCTACGGTCTCTCTGTACTTTGGGTACAGTGTGCCCTACAGCGTCGCTGACATACTAAAGCAGACAGTGCGTTAAGTTTAACAGCCGGTTTACTCTCTACTCAAACTATTTTGTCAAAGAAAATTATTAACTTATGAAATATTCAACTCATTTGCTCGCTATTTACATAATTAATTTAGAATTTTTATATTTTATTTAATTGTTCTATTCGAGTAATCGGAAAATTAGAGAATTCAAGTTACATTTGCAATTTGACTCTTGATTTTTTCGTGATTTTATTATATTTTTTTTTCTTTTTTGAGAATACTCTTAACATGGAAATTGGAGTTTTAAAAGAATTTAAGATGAAAATAAATTCATTTGGGTTTAATTTATGCAAAGCCTCAAGTTACGTATGATAGCGTGATTAAAAAAATTTAATTGTGACAAAAATTATTGTTTTAAATTTTAATGTCCTCAGTCATGTGTTAATTGAAATAAAAATTTTAATTTTGTTTTAATTAATAGCTTGTAGGGAACATTTTTTATGAGAAAAATCAACAGTCTTATTCAAATAAAAAAACAAGCCAATAAAATTTATTAGCCAAACTAGCAGTTTCAACAGGAAAATAATAGTAAGAGATCTTGGTAAATTTTATGGGAAGAACTGAAGAAATTTCAAATTTAAACCATGAAAAGAATAAGTAAAACAGTAAAAGGGTCTAAGCTTTTAAAACCGGAGTTTCAAAGTTAGTAGTCGTAATGTCGTTAATGAAATAGGTTAAGTGTCATACAGTTACATTTATTTAAAAACTAAGCGTACCTGTAACTTAAAGACTGGAATTGCAACAGTTTAGATTTCATCTGATAAGTATTTTATAGTGTTTAATATTAAATTTATGAGATAGTAAGGTGGTTTATTAGTTTTTAAGACGTCAGTCATTCACTCGTTGGACGTTAATTTTCTCATAACTTATTATAGATAAAAAATAATTTTAAAAAAATTTCCTCATAACTTTAAATCACCTAATTCAAAAGTTACTAAAAGTTTATAATCTACTTTTAATTAGATAAAATTTTCACGTCGTTTTTAAAGGTCAATAAAGTTTGATTTTGACGCAGGTACTTTAATGAAACTTTTTCCAATTCAAACAATTGACAGAAACTAATAACTTATATATTATTCGTATAGCCTGTTGAAATATTTCACTTGTTCTGAAAATAAAATTTTAATTAAAGAAAAAATGACTAATTACTTCCGTTTTATTCGAATTTATTTCTAAAAAAGAAAATTGAATTTTTTTTCTGAGATGAACTTTTTTATTGGCACAGTTTAATAATAATAATAATAATAATAAAGTGTAATATGGTAAATAATTAATGAAGTCACCGAGAATGTTGACACAAAGTTGCACAAGCTAGAACCTTAGGTTTAGAATTGAAAAATGGTGGCGAAGTTTGTTGAGCGTAAATCAAAATCGACAGCTACGAAATTGCGACAGTGTTAACGGAAAAATCTAACGGACTGGGCTCGAGTAACTTTGATAAAGAAAATGGATAGCAAGCAGAAGGAATTTGATGTAGGGTGGTAAATTTAAGGATGACAAGTGAAACGGCGAATAAAAAAAGATAAATGAAGCGAGAGAATAAGATGAAAAAGAGGGAGCTTTCGTGGCGATGGTGAGACGCCGACGAAACTGAAGGCGAACAATTCGGCTTTACTCGGAGTATATAAGAAATAAAAGTTAAGGGAAGAAAAACTAAATAAAAATAAAAAGGCGGTTACCTCGGACGTGGACGATATCAGAGTAACGGAGATTTACAGCTCTTTATATATTTTTTCAATAGACTCGGAACTCGAGTGTTGACGTGAACAAAATCAATTTCACCCAAGTATCTGAGGTAACGTTGTCATGTAAATCATTTTATTACCAAAGAGGGTCCTTATACTTTTTTTTTACATTATTTTACGTCTCAGTTATTAAATACCCGTTATAACAAAATATGGCTTGATGAAAACGAAGATTGGCCATATTAGGACATATCTATTATGATTTATGGTCTGATAAAAAATTATAATGAATTGTTTTTTTTTCTCATACATAGTGTGATATACCCATGTATGATCAGATCAGGTTACACATAGCCTTATCATAAACTTTTTTCACAGATAAACATTTTTTCCAAGCAAAACAATTTTTTTGTTAAAAAATAGTGATTGATTTTTTGTAATCGACGACGAGGAAATTAAGAAATAAGTTATTCCGTGTAGGTTTTGGGAAATAAAAAAAAAAAACTGAATAGTGCAATTCTATGAAGCAGAGAAAGCAGTCACCCGATTCACCAGCAGTAACGCTAATTGGTTCGACGGGAGCCACGCGAAGCGATAAATCTTGTGGTTTACAATGGATTTTACGGCTAAGCGATGGCCGTATGCAAATTTGTGATGAATCTGATTTCACAAACGTAACTTTCATCAATTGCACGCGAATCGATTGTACGATCGTTTATTTTTATCACCGCTGATCTACTTCCTTTTTTAACATTTTGTTATCTCGGTTCATTTTATAATTACTCGCCCGACGGAATAAATTTACATTTTATTACCTAAACATTCAGCAATTATATTATAAATTATAAACTATTCTAATTCTATCGTCAAATATCCGGTATATAATTAGAAAAATTTATCATTTTAGCCTGATTAATTCTCACAGTTATGAAATAATAAAATTATTCAATAAAATTTTTCGAGGTGAGAGTAAAGAACATTTTCTTGTATCAGGCCCACAAAAAAAAAATAAAATTAAAAGTTGAGTGCACTTTAAATCTTATCATTTATTATTCATGAGAATACTTTCGCGAAGAATTAAACTGTATTAAAAATTTATTTAATTATAAATTTTAAATGAACAATTAGTTATTGTAAATTTGAATACTGAATAAATTAAATTCAATTTAGAAACACCGACCATTGAAAAATAAAATTCAATAACTTTATCAAGAATTTATTATTGCTATATATAATTCATTTTATTATAAAGAAAGTGAAGAAAAAATAGAAGATAAAAAAGGTGTACAACGAATTTCGAATTCAGGGAACTTTTCAGAACTCTGATGTCGAGTAACTTTATACAAGCTTAAATATTCGTGCACCGAACACAAGGAAAGTTAAAACAGTTCACCTCTTGTTCAGCCAATTAATTAAAATCCTTAATCAATTTAGGGAATTCCTTCCGTTCGCCTATTTCAGATTGTTTGATATCCCTCGGTACGGTATTTTATCTTACTTTTATTTCATTCTTACAGCTCGCTTTAACATCCACTCTATTCTACAGTGTAATGTATAATACACTATCTCAGGATACGGCGATATTTCTCAAGGAAGACCATCAGGCCATCTTCTCGCCTGTCTGATTAATAACCTCGTTGACTGTTGAGTAATTTCCCTCGTTTGTCATACTAATTATTCATTTGTTGATTCTCTAATACATTTATCTACTTTTTTTTCGACCTCATTAAACATCTTTATTACCACTTACTCCATTTATATTAGAATAAATTAAACATCAAATTATATGCAAGAAAAAAAGTATTGCATGCATTTTTATGAGGAAGCTTATACACAATTCATAAACTCATTTTTATTATACATTCAACATAAACATAGCATCTCTAAATTCGGCAGTTTATTTTCAGTTTGTTACGATAAAAATATAAAATTTTTTATTTAGGTTACATATATTATCTTACTGATTGATTGATTTTTAAAATTTTATCATGTTACATTTATTTTCAGTGATTTATAATTTTTTTTTCGTAGCACAGTGTTTTTTTTTCTGTGATTTTTAATTGATATCAAATTACATTATACTGAAAAATACATTGTTGGCAATCAAAACGTTATCAAATTTCTTAATTTTATTGAAACTAAATCTGAAATTTCAACTTACTCTCCATAAGAATTTTAGTCAGTACAAATGAATTGAAAATTAAATTTTAAATCGATGATAAATAAATTAGTAAAATTTTCCTGTCGAAATAAAATTAATACAAAAAAACTTAAATTCTGAATGTGAAACAAAGTTAAGGAACAATGTTTGCAATAATCAAATTAGGTTAATATGAATGTCTGAAAGGTACATCTTATATTAAATAATGCCATGACATCTACATAACTGATTGACTTTATAAAATAAATTTAAGTAATTTTTATACAGTTTAATTATTAAAAATCTTTGAGATGATTTTACCTAAAGTTATAAGAAAATTATTTTTAATTAAATGATGCAAGCTTCTATTGCGAGACCATAAATAATGAAATATTTAAAAAAATAATTCTCCTTTTGTAAAATTAATATTTTCTTTGAAAATTATTATTATTTACGAGAAATAAGTGATCTAATTATGATTTAATGTTGATAAGAAAAGTGTCAGCAGTAAATATTGTAATTTTTGCATGATTTTATAAATTAGTACACGTTTTAAATAAATAGGTTGAGAAGTGGCAGTAACAGCAGTACCAGAACTGACACAAACCTTAAGATCTTGGTAAAGTACGGCAGTTAAATACAGTACTATCCTCACACCCTCGTCACGACGTAAAAGATATCTAGTCGGTAAAGTACACGGCAAGCCTGCAACGTCATGGCTGGCTTAATACTTCCTGAGTTCCCGTCTTATGCGCTTACTTGCGTGTACGAACTTCCATCTATCCCTTTTACATTCACACATTCAAAGGTATATACTTTTATGCATACACATATGCAAGCTAATCCAGAGTTAAATAAAGCAATTTAATGTTTAAATCTCTTGGATAAAATTTTAGTAAAATGTCAATTTTATAAACACAAAAAAATTATTGTTCATCTCATTTTATTTTATTTTTTATTAATTTTTATTAATATTTATTAATATTTAAATATTAATATTTATCAAAAAGAATTGAGACAGTAGTTATTCGTAAATTTATCGTGAATTAATATATTATTTGAAAAAATTTTTTATTAAACTGGAAGTCAATTCATCGTGAGTAATCCTGTAAATGTAGGCAATAAATTTGAATTAAAGCTATCAATTGAATTCATTCATTTGAATTACCCAAAATAATTTTTAATTCGCTCTTCCGACCAAATGTTAAATTAATAGCAATTATATTTTCCTGATACTGTATAATAAAATTTGTTATTAAAAACTACCCGGCTCATGGAATCGATAAAGTCTAATTACGCGTTAAATTAAAAAAAATAAAAAGTAAAAAAAAAGTTTCTTCTACCGGAGAAAAACAAATATGTGTACTATGAAAAATTTAAATAATTATTTAACATAAATGAAAAGTTATGAGCGAATATATAGAAAAATTCATGCTTGGCAAGCGTTTTTCTTACAACCCTAGAATAGGAAGCCTTTAGAGTATCTCTGTCTGTCTTATTTTCACTTCGCTTTGCATCTTATTTTAAATTGGATTTATACACATTCCAGACCGGGCGACACGACTGGGTAGATTACGCATATTAGGAAAAGGTAAAATGAGTGAAGAAGTTTTAGAACTTGTGAATCATAAAGGTTTGTTGACGACATGAGCTGCTAATGCGGGAGATCTTTTGCACTTTGCGTGTTGAAAATATAAATCCACTTTTGCTCTTACTTTTGCTTTTACTTTAGTCTTTCAAGGTATTATATCGTCTCATCATATTATATTCTCTTATCATATTTGTATAGTAATCGAAACTTCTTAAGAACATAATATCAAATTATAATATTTGAATTAACATATGTTGTGTTAGTTCTAGCACGAACGAAGTGAAGTGAAGCAAAATTATTGGTGTAATTAATTATTCCAATGGAATTATTTTACACAACTATATATAACAGTTGATCATAATTATGTGTATAAATAAATAATAATAATATAAATATTAGTACCAATGATTATTTTGTTTTGAGTCAAATGATAATCATGTTTTATTACATAAGATGAAATAACACGACGCCATAGTATTACAACAATAATTTCTCATTTCGGGATTTTTTGAAACGTTCAAAATATTTGAATGATAAATTAATTTTTAACCTCGAGCTAAACACTTTCACCCTTTTTTTATCATTGTATTGAGAGTTGAAATAAGATCAAATTGTTGTGGCATTTTTACACATATGAGAAAATTTTTTTTGCCAATATTAATAATCAGTTCGTAAATATCGGATTAATACGACCCCTAAATAACGCGCACAATCTTGAATGTCTTGACATCCGGCGACAGTACAATACCGCGAGTGAGTTCAAGTACTAAAAATGTATTCTTTGTTCTATTCTAAAACTCTCGTTTTCCTGGTGAACTTATACAGGTTGTGCATATACTCGTAGTTTCCCCTAATTATGCGAGGGTTTTTACGAAAACCAACCACTTGCATCCGCTTACTCGGGCGTCCCAGCTGCAAGATTCACAGCAGTTTTTTTTTAACCAAATGAACGCAAGCGCGAAATCTGCAGCATTTATTCCTGTACACACAGTAGTCGTGCATGTGTATTGTATAGATATAAAATAACCTAGCATACATAGACATACTCACGAATGAGAAGACATGGAAGAAAATAGGAAAGGAACAAGAGAGAAAACTGTAGAATTTACGAGATTCACAAACACCCATTTGAAATAATTTCGCACGTGAGTCACTCTGACTGTTATGCCACCGCAATTATTCAATTACATACGGTTCTTGAATCATGATAAAGCTATTATTTTTTAGTTACTTTTTTAATACATAAATGTATGTGTGTGTTTTTTGTCCGCGTTTATATAATAATAAAAGCAAGAATGATAATATTTTGTTAATACAAAAACTTTTTTATATAAATAAATTGCGTTTAAGTATACGTAATTTGCATATGTAGTGGCGGAATAATTAAAAATTTTAACAAACGTGCATTTTGCTTGTGCGGTAATTTTTTTTCTACATTATTCATATAAGTTATAATATTTTGTTTGCTTTGTTTTGATAAAACAAAATAAATTTCATTTTTTTTACTGATTTGATAGGTTGACTTTATAATTCTTACTATTAATATTATTATTGTTATTACTTGTTAGTTAATTAATTAATTAATGAAATCATATTATTTACTCGGGACGTATATAAATGCGTAAATGATGATATAATATACCATGAATATCCCAGTCCGAGCTATCTAATAATTTTTCTCGCATATTCTATACACTCACATTAAGATGATCCTCTCCACAATCCTTTCTCAATCCTTTCCTACCAAAATATCCTGTTACGTGAATGTTGGAACGCTTCACGTAATAATTATCCGTAACTCCTATTCTTTCCCGCTTCACAGCATTATTTATATTTGTTAATATATAAGTAAATATATTTACTCAGCATTAATTTGTCGAAGGAGAATATTCTGTCGTACGTAAATTGTGGGTGTTGTAACTGATGTTTGGGTTTCCCGGATGAAATTAGGCAGAAATCGAAAAATGAGGAGTCGGAGATCGAAATAAATAACCAACCTGAATAACTGCACTGGAATGTGTACAATTATATCCTCATAATGTATTAAATTGGCTATTTTACAAAACCTATATTATCGTAGCTAATGAGTGAAATGATGACGGTACGTGTAACTATCGAGTATATACATGTATTTGCGAGTATCAGGTCGTTGATCGTTTATTACGTGTGACAGTGGATAATCAATTAATCAGGTCAATTGTCTCATTTTCCTCTATTTTATCTTCTTCACAATCTACGTAACAAATTTACGATCTAATACGATATAATACGATGAGAATTAACTTGTAATCAGTTTGTTTTTTTTCTCCGATAAAATTCTGTTGTATTTTTTTCTTCAATAAAAAATAATTCCGGAAGTTTCATATGAACTAACTTCCAAAAGCTTTCATTATAAGATTAATTTTTTGTAAGGTAATATATGATGAGTTTCATAAAATTTTTTGATTTTTCATTTCTGGTAGTGATTAAAATTTAATTTTCAATTTATTCGATTGATATCGTATTCAATAAAATTGTAAAATAACAATTAAAGTTTTAATCGTTTTATAATTGAACAACTAAAAATCAAAATTAGGGCGATTAATTTTCTCAAATTCAAACTATGAAGTTTAATTCTCAAGTTGAATATTTGAGTACGTCGACATATTTCGGTACGTTTATGTCATTCAATCTGTTTCAATGTTATATTATTCCAAGATACTTCAATGTCTTTCAAAGAATGGCGATATTTTTCAATACTACTCCAAGAAATTTTTTTATTGTTTAATGTATTCTGATGTTTTTCAGCACATTAAAATCGTTTTAATTACTGTTTTAATGAAGAAAATGAAATTTTTTAATTGCTACATTGTTGCTCTTCAACTTCTCTATAACATCAGACTTTTGCACGCCTCATAAGCAAAGCGTTGAGGTTGTGCTCTACTCTCGACATTTCAAAAAAAGCAGTTTTCTCGAAACTAAAATTGATTTTTTGTTATTTATATCGCACTTATAGGTTAATATGAGTACACTTATATCAAGTCGAATAATTTGTCAGGCACATAAGATATATTTTAATAACAATTATTTTGTTTAACATAGTAAATAATAACATTTAACATAATTTTTTCTGGACGTCCGTGTATGGATGGGTGTATATGGCAGGGAAATTGGTCGAAAAAATTATCGTACCAGAATAATTTTTTTTTTATTATCTAAAGTAACACATGAAGGAATTTCCTAATTAATATGAGCATTCAATTCACTGTCGTTAAATTATTATTTATGAAAAACTAATATATGACTGTGGATTTTTTTTGTATATCTATCTATACATTTCATTATAGTATTTCTTTTCCTCACCTTACAGTTATGGCGCCACTAAACCATAGCAGAGTTTTCTGTTTTTTATTATTTTGCTTTTTATATTTTATTTTAATCAATTTTATTGTGAAAAATGAGATTATGAGGCGTGCACTTTTGGATTTTCCAAACTTTTTATCTCTTCTACCAACTTAATTATTGAAGTTTGCTATCTAGAATATTTTATGCCACTTGAGTTATAGTTATTAAAAATGCAAAATTTTTCGGCATCTATTGTTCCTCTTGTTTTTAAAATTGCCAGTGTAATTATTGAATAATATTCATGAAAATATTAAACTAGCGTTGGAATTTTTAATAACGCACTTGGTTAGTCAATATTTAAATTAGTCATAATTACGAATTTAATTTAGCACAATTTTTTTTTCTCAAAATAGTGTCCCATTATTTTGCTCTTCTTTCTTCTGTTCCGAACTTGATTATTTTATTTTTAATTCCCAAATGACTTTATTTCAAGCATCAAATCATTTTCCACGTAAAAAACGACTGGTTAAATATATAACAGTTTTATTTTTTTCATAAAAACAAAATTATTAAAATAAAAGCAAACAATGCTATAAAAGTTATGATTTTAATTGCGTCGCTTATTGATAAAGTATATTTAAACAATATTGAATTTTCTAACAATCGTAAGATTCCGTGATCAATGGTACTCGTAAAGAGTGCGATTTATGAGTACAGTAACGTAAAAATGTAAGAATAAAAACTGTAGAATAGTGAATAGGTACAGTGAATTTGAAAGAAAATAGCGGGTTTTATAGATGTTCCCTCGGGCTGGTTCTCAATGTAACAATTTCTTTCAGTGGGATTTTCTATACTGTATACTATATACTATATACTTTTATATATACGGGCTGCAAGTAGAAAATGTCTCGCTTTCTTTTCTCATTTCACCTTCGGCTTAAATGAATTCGCTCGCTGAGATAAAGCTCTTATAGTAACGGTGCAGCCGGATAAAAAAACGGTAAGACCCAGACCTGTCATCTTACTGCTACATCTAATGCTCAGTCCCTATCAATAAGATCAGCATTATTTACGATAAAATTAAAAAATCACTAAAAATTTTGTAATTAAAATTTTACTATTCATTCGTCCTTTAATTTATTATATTCACACTTCAAACTTCAATGTCCTAAATCTTGTTTTTCTTTTTAAAAAAAAATTTAGCACGTTGAAGCTTAAAGTTTGATTGCACTTTTAATTTATTATGTTAGCTAAAAATTTATTTACATTGAATGATGAGCTTAGATTAACTCTTAATTAATAGCAAAAAATATCAATCTCATTCCACGTTATAAAATCAACATTCAATATTTGATCACGATATTATGCGAAATATTGGCACTGGTTAGCATTTATTTTTATTCTCACGATAATAATAAATATGATTTGAGTTTTAATTAAAAATTTTGGCACTCATATTTTTATTTTTAAACTTAGAAAAGGATAAAAAATTTAATTTTTAATAATGTATTTTTTGAATTTGGCACTGGGAAAAATAAAAATTACTGTCCAGTTAAGGATTTGATGGGTCGAAAATTTTTTGAAATAAACTATTAACATTTATTAATTTTTTGGTATATCAATATCTGTCTTCACAGTGATTGGTAAGTTTATGAATAAATTAATTGCAATGAAATAAAAACTATTTTGATTAACTCGATCAATTCTTTAGATAAGATAGTATACTCTGGAGAATTTTCAAAAATATTAATTTTTGTGGCAAAAAAATTTTCTTAATACAAGTTGTTTTTTTTTTTTTTTTTTTTTTTTTTAAATGGAGTATGATTATGAATTACAATATACTGATTTGACAAAGAAGACAGGCTATTACTGTGAGGAAATTCAACAAAATAAAAAGATGATTTGACCTAGTAAAACAGAATAAAGCTTCAGGAATAACTTATAACTTTTTAATGAGTAATTAAAATTTAGTTTTTTAAAAATAATAAGTACCTTGCAGGATTAAAAAACTATATTTTACTGCACTATTGAGTCAGCTAGCAGCTTTCTTATTTTCACTTTAATACACAGGTAAAAGCTTCGAAGCTGCAAATAGTACTTCCAGTATCATGGACAGTTCAAAGGTACCATTGTACGGGTACGCCGAAGTTGAAGAAATAATTAAAGTACAATAAAAGTGAAGCTCAAACGAAGTGTCGGTATAGATTGAAAAAAAATAAGTAGAATGTGATTGAATTCTTTTTGGTAATAAAAAGTAACACACTTTTGTCTTTCATTTTATCAAACCAATTTTTTCACAGAGTTATAATTTTATATTCATTATAATGATAATAATTATTATGAGGATGATAGAGATAATAATTTCAAGACTCGTTATTTATTCGAGAGTGAAAATAAAATTACAATCTTGGAAATGATGATTTTTAATTCTTCATTAGTCTTTGTCAAACGTTTATTTTAATGAATTAGAATTTAAAAAAGATATTTCATTCAGGGGTGTCGTTCTCATTACCAGACGCTTTTTTATTCTGGTGGAAAAAAGTTAATGAATGTAAACACTCATTTTTATAATGAGAAAAGCGAGTAATATAACTGCGTTCTATCTTTCAACATTAAATTTTATATAATTACTTTTTGTTGAAATCGTCAAAGTGAATCCCGAGAATAAAATGAAATATCTAAGATTTAACAATACTGAGTAATAGAAAGAAACAATAAAAAAAAAAAAAGTAGGTCGATCTAAATCAAAGCTTGATTTGGGGATTGCCTTTGAGAGATTGCCATCGCTATTGTTTCAGTGGAATTCATTTCTCTTGATAATTTCCTATCACCGACAAAATGTTTTCATTCTTTATTACAGTCCAATCTATTAATCTACTACACTTTATGATTACTCAAAAGTGAACAAAATTCACTTTTGAACCAAAAGAATTTTAATTATATAAAAAATTATTTTATCAGTATTGATAAGAATTAAATTATACTTATACTTGAAATTAAATTAAATAGTAAAGAAGAAAAAGTGGAATTTTCATATGTTTGATGGAAGTATGTCAGAAATTTCATTGAGATATTCAGTTAAATTTATTTCTCAATAATAAATATTACGTTCAATAGATATTATTAAAAAAGTTTATATATTTTTATCTAATTCAAATAGTATTTCCGATGATGTTCAATTGTTTCAAAAATATAATTATAAACCGTCATACTTGATAATTAATTATCAGAATCGTGTTTTTGTAAATACTTTAACAGACGCCATCCATTAAAGACCCGTAAATAAAACCAAAACATCAAAACTTTAATGTTAAATATAAAAGTATTTCAGCGGTATTTCATTGTCACTTTTGGAACAAGCTAAAGCGGGAGCTAATGGAATAATAAATATAAGTGTATACGTGAGCACAAAATATAAAGGATGATCGAAACTCAAGCGTAGGTGCAATAACATTACTTGTATTTTCTTGGGAGTTTAAAGCGCGTACTTTTGCTAAATCAGTATTTACTAGTTCGTTGACTTCTTCCATCTCCGTAAAACAACAAAGTTGTAACAAGAGCCAACAACAACGATAACAATAACAATAACAATATAGTAGAGTGCAACGGCTCTCATACATGCTTACGAGTACAAGTATATAATACTGAATTTGTGTGAAATTCCAAAAACTTTCTAATCAAAATGCCTTATTTTTATTTTATAAAACTAAAAATTGACTAGCTCTACATCTATGAAATATCACTTATCGGCAGCTGTATTCGTAAAAAGATTTATATTTATGGTCATATCAGAAAATTTCATTTTAAAGATATTATTTTTTATTTCAATCAATGAATAAATCAATTTTTCTTGAATAAACCATGTTAATTTTCTAATTAGAACGTCGAAATATATGAAAATTGACTAAATATAACCTTGCATAAAAACTTTCACGGATAATTTTTCAGTTTGAATTAAGTTCGTTAGATAAATAAATATTGTAGAAGTTGTTTTTTCTAAATAAATAGAATGAACTTATTTCCAAAAATGAAATACGATATGCGCATGAATGCTTCATGTTATTTGATATCGTTCCGTTTAACTTACGATATACACATGTATATGTGTGTATTGAATAATATATATCGACGGTTTTCGTGACAGCACTAGTGCAGTGTACTGTAGATAAGCGTCTAGTCGTTTTCATGTAGAATGATAAATTCAAAAGCTTGTGTAGTGTGCAGGTGCAGCAAAGCGGCCGAAGAGTAAACGAACGTTTCAATTCAACGATCTAAACAGCATTAATCTTTTCACTCAGTCCTACACTTGGTACTGGGTGCTCGGCACAAAAAGCATCAAATACAGCACGTTACTCTCTCAATGACACATTTAAATACTCACTACACTACACTATATCTATGTGAACTAAAAAGGTACATGTTAAGGTGTAGATGGAAGTGCAGATATCGGTGTAGGTATCCAGCCAGAAACTGCTTTGAAGTTTGTCGTTAAAAGTTTAGCAAGTCTCAAGGGAAGGAAATTAGTAGGACCGAGGACGGACACCTTTTCTTCCCTTCACTTGTACGTGAGCCAAGTTGCATGTAAATATGCATTTTGTGCTCGAGACATCAATAAAAGACGCGCCTTCTTCCTTGCTGGACGAAGAAATAATAATTATTATTCCTGACCAAATATATACCTTTGGTACCTGTACAATATATAAAATACATGCTAAGAGCTAGCTCGTGTTATTATTTTATGTTATGTTACGTTGGTATGCTCGTACACAGCCGCGGATATATTACAGCGACGATGAGATTTAGCCTCGTAAATTCTTGGATTATTTCACCTCGCGTCTCAAATAATCAATGCATATTCATACGAATTAGCATATTCCGCCTTGGAACGCTGCTTTTATTCTAAAGAGGAGGTGAGTCTTTCAAACTGAATCGCGGGTGAAAATCATACATTGACAGAAGGGATTTTTAATATTTAATAAACTTTATTAGCTGTTGATAAATGATTTTTTAACATTATATGATTCAAGGAATATTTATTAATAGTTAACAAATAATTATTAATAAATAATTAACAGATCTTTTATTAAATAAAATTTATTGACTGTCAATTAATATTTAATAATTGTTAATAAATGTATTTTTCTTCCCAAAAAATATTTATTAAAAATTTTAAAATAATGTATCAAATAGAATATATTAATAATTAAATAGCTATTTTATCAATGTAAAATCAATTTTGTCATTTTTTGTAGCTTAATGTAATCAAAATGCTTGAAGTTAACAAAAAAATTTAAAAATTTGTTCGTGATCATTACAATTATAATGAATGACGATTATTCGTGTCAATCTCAAAAACCCGAGCTCAGATTTGTGACTACACACGGAATACACTCGTTAGTTTCTATGTAGCCACAATGAAGGCACAAACTTCTCAATGTTATTTGACGTACGTGAATTAGCGAGGAGAGTGTTTCTGTGAACTGACTTTTACTTCCCCGGTGTGCGCTGTGCATGGTAGGTACACGCTGTAAGAGACACGAGTCTAGTTTTCCCACATTTACGTCAGCAAAAGTTCCCTTTGCAATACAACATTTGGATATACACTGTTTCTGAAGACCACACTACACATTAGACTTCCATTCTCAACACATATAATGAAACTCCAAACTCTCGTTTGCGTTACACACTCGCTGTGAAAAATATCAGACATGAGGATAGTTTACAAGTGATAAAGTTCCTCATTTAGTCAGCCCGCACGTTTAATTATTTCCATAGTTGTCTCCGAGTTATTAATTGGTTATAAAGTCGTTTCTTTTAACGAATTAATTAGTTAATTAATTAATAAGTTAACATTGTTCGAAATATTAGCTGATGATACACTTCTTAACAATTTATTTGCTTTATTTAAGAAATAAAATTTTTTAAAATTGTATGTTCAGATAAAACCTAAAATAGGTATTTACATACCAGATTCTTAATTTACTTTTTTATGAATCAATTGATTAATTCAATTAACAATACATAAAATTTTAATCACTTACATGATACTTAAAATTAAATTTTAAAAATTAAAATAATTGTAATTAATTAGTTAGATCGAAACAAAGATTAAAAACTCAACAGATTTAAAGATGAGTAAAAATTAAAAATTTTAATGCACAAGTGAATCTATATTTATATTAAAACTATCATAATGAAAAAAAAAATTTCTTTGTACCAATTCACTTTATACATCTAGAGTAGAAAGATCCCCTTAGAAAAATCTACGCGACGTAATTTCTCTTCGTCATAGCTTCTAATCCTGACAAATGATCTTCCGGTTAAACATAGATCCGTCCAATAGAACGACTAAGATTGGCTTCAAGTTTTATACGGCTCAACTGCTACACCAGATAAACTGAGAAGCTGCATTCTTAGTGTCTATACGGGTATAAAATGATTGATTGGCTTTATTTCCTTCGTCACGACTCACGGCCAACATAATAATAATAATAATAATAATAATAAGCATTAAAGCTCTAATAATGTAACTTATAAATTGTTATCCCTTTTTATTCGAAAAATAATATAATTTATTACTATGATTCGAATTCTCGTGACTTTCTTCTACAGTGTACCATTAAAACAGGAGCTCTAATTGCCAATTACTTTCGATATTGAGCTTTTATTATAAGCCCTTTAGTGACTCGATACTCGATGAAAAATTTAATTATTTATGGAAATTGATTAGCGCGGATTTTAATTAGAGACTTGTTAAATTATGACTGCAACGATTAACAGTGACGTAAGACTTAAAAAGCTTAATGATAAATAACGATGGTAGTAACAAGAATAGTACTTTTGAAATGAAAAATTGAAAAGGCAGCGTATTTCAGTATTTCATTTCTTATTCCCGTAATAAAACGTCTAATATATATTATATATTTGAGCAGAATATTGAATAGATCAGTAACGATATTGAAAGTCTCTATATTAGAAACATGAGAGATTTTCACGGAGTAATATATCACAGATTTGATGGATAAATAATAACTATACATATACGCGGTATAAACGGAAGAAGATTCGTCTCATGTATAAATTTGCCGATAGTATTGCTCACATATCTCTTGAGGATTCTACTCAGTGGTAAAATCGATTTGTTTTACCCAGAGAAAATGTACACCGGCAATGGAGCTCGAGACACAGCTTGCTGCACCGTATTTCGGACGTGTATTTCCGTTTTTCCTCGTGGAATCACTCGCCGTACAGGTATGCAAGCACTTACATTTATCTGAACAACTTACAGTACACCCACTTTTATCTACACATTCACATTCATATTTATGCATTAGTTATACTGCATACTACATACTACATGATACGACTTGTGTCTTTTTAAGGTGGTAGATACCTACAGAAAATAATAGTACCCGCGGGAAAATAAAACGTGATAATAATTTTTTATCTAATACTTTTACTTTATTATTACTCCCTATGAAGACGGTTTGAGATTGAATCGAAAATTCCCATTATATATACGCTAGATAATTTCTATTTTTATGACAAAAAATTTTGATGACCTGTAAAAAAATTTTCATATATTAAAAAATAATGATGAAGTTGCAAGTTAAGTTACTTTTTGAAATTAATTTTTAAAATAATTTATATCTTTTAAATTATGCTTTTTAACGCTTTAATACATTTAATACGCTTTAATAAATTTTCTACAAAAAACTTAAATTCCGTTTTTCTGTCACTTTAACTGTTCCACCAAAAAATGCGAAAAACAAGGATTTTTTTTATAAAATAAGACTTTAGTGACGTCGTGCGATGTATGTCAACAAAAACAAAATAAATTATAAAATATGCTTAGATTCTTGTAAATTGTTAATACTTCAAACAATAATTTAGCTTTAAGTTTTTTCAATTTTACTGTTCAAAATAGTATTTATTATGCATTGATTATAATTTCTTATAGTTTATTTTTTAGTTGACATCAATCAGTTATAATATACTTTCAAAGAGTGTCTTTATGTCTGTAAATTGCGCATGCCCATTGCAGTCGCATTAAATGCCTTTAAGTTATAGGAAATTGAGAAAAATCCTGAATTTCCTCTGTATTTTAAATGGAAAAACTTCAAAAGTGAAAAAAAAAAGTAGTCAGAATCAAATTTAAAGGCTCAAATTTTCAAGGAGCTTAACCAGCATAGACAGTGATTCATGATAATTCATAACAAATCACTTTGATGCATATACAAAAATGCTCCATTGATTTTAAACTTTCTCTTTGATCAATTATTTTTAATTTTTTTTATTTACTACCTAACTTTATTTAAACGTTCTAAGAAGTTTAAAAAAAATTTTTCTCACATTCAGATACTTTTGTTGTGAAAATTTTCTCACATAGACAGTAGTAAGTATAATTGTGGTAATAGCAGTGGTAGAAGTTAAATTCATAAATCTGTTACTCCGAGATAATGAGAAAGAACAAGTAGCGCGCAGAAACACAAATTCTAAGGGAAAGACGAAACTCCTGATAGCGTTAATGATGTACTGCTAAGTACTAGAAAATTTACCCCGAAAGATTTTCCGTACGCGCGGGCAGTTATAATGGACCGGTGAATCTACAACCACCCTCACTCCGTTACTCATATGCACAATTTTAAGCTTCCTGATCCATACATATATTCTATTTTGTAGAAATGTTCTTGCATGCGAACGTGCAAGTGTTCTCATTCTCGAAAAAAAATAAAAAAAAAAAACATTAATAAATAAATGCTGCCTCGGAGCATAAACTCTCGGTATATGTACGTGTAGATATAAGTACATGAATGTTTACTTACTTTTTGAAAATTCTAATCTCGTGTCTCTGTAGTTGTACTATACAACTATACTACCATGCACTTCTGGTACTACTTATACTACTGGTGCTACTTATGCCGCTAGACAACTACTTCGTCCTAGTTTTTTCGTGGATGCTTCATCCTATCACGTACCGCACAGACTCAAGAGGTTACCGGTTTTTCACGGTCCAGTAGCTCATTTGAATACGAATACATTTGAATTTTATTGAAATAACAAAAAAATCTACCAACACCGTAAGTAACATGCGCAAACTAATTTACAGTTTTATCGGATTTCGTTTTTCGTTCATTTCCGCAATACGTTGACGGGATATCCATTATTTTAAAAATCGGATTTAATTGTCATGCGATAAAACTGCAATGTGGTTGAAGGCTCAGTCATTGAGCTTTAATTTTTTTTTTTTTTCAATATCATATCATATCAGTTTACTAAAAAACAGAAAAATTGAGTATAACATTTTATTTTAAATGAAAATTTTTGTTGTACACTAAAAAAAAATTGATTGATTGAAGAAACAAATTTTTCTAAATATTGTGAAAAGAAAAATCATAAAAAATCGTAAAAATATGGAGTAACCTTCAGGTATCTCATATCCAGTGCCCTACTTGAGGGCTAAATCAAATTATTTTATTTTTTAGTGAAATAAATTTTTATTTATTTATTCAGATAATTTGATTTTGAAATGAGTTTCCAAGGTTTGCAGACAATTCAAAAGTAAATTGACAAAACTTTTTAAAATTGAAAATGATAAATTATAGATAATTGTCCTCGGGGGATTTGGAGTTTAAATGTGAAATGTATAGTGTGATAGCACGACCTCGGAATGACCTTTGGGTAACCACAATCGGAGGAATAATCCGTAAGCTCGTGTGTCTTGAGGACTTAGCACCAACACAAGAGCACCTATACCTATACCAACACTAGCTACAGATTCAGGGACTAGGAGGTTTAAGGAACTTGGAAATTCACCGAAGCAATATTATTAAATCAACAAAACTAAGGGGAATGAAAAGGACGGAGGGTTGAGAGGAGGTAGGATAGCTCGAGGAGGTGAAGAGTGGGTGGCTAAGTGAAAGGAAGACTTAAGACAGGTCGAAACAGTATGTCCTCAGCGGAACTTCGTCAAGATCTAGCAGCCGCGATACTACACTACACCACAACGGAGGGAGACATTAAGTCTCCTTGCACATCGTCTCTCTTTTACGTTATATTACCTGTCCTCTTCCTTTTCCTCTTCTCTTGGCATCTACCAGCCGACTTCCAGCCGTCGTGTTGCTGCTACTACTGCACAGTGTAAATAAAGTTGCCCTGGATTCGCGAAACCCGGCTTATCGTACATAACAACTTTATCACCAACGTATTTCCGTGCGCGTTTACTTCCTGGTTTACTTCACTCTGTGTATATATATTTTCTTTCGCTGGTTACTGCTATACTGCTTTACACCCTTCTATTTATATCTATACATTTATACTTAAAAAGAAATCATGGCGTACGATACCCAATAAAGTCACCTGGAAATACTGCTCAGTCTCGATTCTTATAATTCTACTCGTTTTTCTTTTTATAACGCTCTAAGTGTGATACACCTTAAATTACTGCAGTCTCTAAACATATATTTGTTTTGTTTAATATCTTTTACTACCTCTTTACTTTGTTTTTTTGCTATATTTACCGCTTGTTCTTTAACTATAAACTATAATGTACTGATATTCTTGTATTTATTGATCAATGATTATGAGTTATGGGAATAAGTATTTAGCTGTTTATTTATTTTATCTTTTATCAACAATAAATGAATGAATGAATGAATGAATAAGAACATGAAAATGTTGGTAAACAGAAAACATTGACATTTTAAATTAACAGTTTCAGTATTTACCTGCTCTCTTTATTTAAATTCACGTTATAAATTACCATAAAGTAAAAAAGTAAATATTTTTAGATTTAGTGACGTTACAGTTAACTTATAGCCTAACTTACCACTTTATCTTGAAATAAATGCTTTTTTTTGGTAATTATTTTATGCTAATTTATTAACCTGAGATCAATCAAGGCTAGGACAGCAGGTAGCAATAACATCAACCCTATAATTTTAGTTTTATAAAATTTTTTGTATTACTGACTCTGAGAATAAGCAAATAAATCTTTTAATTTTATTATTATATCGAAAAATTATTATAGCCAAAGTTCTTTAATTCAAAATTCATAATTTTCGACATTCGATACTCGTTATTATCATTACTCTTCCTACAAAAATGTCCTCTCACTCGATAAAAAATTTTCATATCAAATATTAGCGACAAAAATAAACAACAAGTTAATAGGTCAGAGATTGAATAAAATTAAAGAGCTTAGATTGCTCAAAAGATGAAATATAAAGAACGTGCTCAAAGGCACTTTATACCAATAAAAATAAGAAGATGAAACGATACAAATTACCCAAGTACCCGTTATAAGTTATAAGTTATAACTTATAACCAACAAAGGTATTCATAATCATAAATCATAAAGGCTTTGAATTTCACTCGCCACTAATGTATACACACAATACACCGATCCGCTTTGTTCTCTTACGTCAATCTTCTCTACCGTCGAACTGATCTGTCGGAGTGAATTTACCTCTAGCTTCTCTTTTCTCTTTTCCTCCTATTCTCTATCTCTATTTCTCTTAAACTGAGCTCTCAATATTATCAGTAGCGAAATTACCCTGATCGTGTGCACCATTGACACGGGGGCTAGTTTCCGCTGAACTACTGCCAGTCCGATAATTGCCAACTCGTTATGGAGAACAGAGCAGTGTGCGAGTTGGGATCAATCCCACGAGAATTTACCAATTTTACTGTACACACACACATACACACATATATACATGCACATGCATGCGTCTACCTTTCCCACCAAACTAACGCCTCCAGAGTATTAACACATTAAAGTACACACATGCACATACTCACATATGGCAGCAGAATAGCCACTCATTGCAATTACGCCTTTGTGTGAAATGCAACGAGAAAGATAAAATCCCTCAGCGTTTGTTTTGGACAGAACCAAAGAGACAGACAATTACATACACACACACACACACACACACACACACACACACACACACACACACACACACACACACACACACACACACACACACACACACACACACACACACACACACACACGTAGTAAGCGCTTGCGAACGCTTCATTTCAACGCTTGCGTCAATCGCTGCTTGTTGGGCATGTAGCCCGTTTCCACTTTTGTTTGTTTCCTTTGAATTACTCATACTTTTTTGATTTACCAGCGCATCGTACGGAGTGGAGCGGGTTGCCATAACTAGGAACGGGTGTACCCTCGGAGATAATACTCCTACCCCAGTTCCCTGAGGCCTAGCCGACAGTTAGCCAGTCCCGGAATACACGGACGGACTAGACTCGCTCGGGGCGGTGAAGATTCCGATCTCTGACACTCACTGCGTACTTCCTGATCAAGGCCCGAAGTGACTGGCTCCTGATACACTGCTGCAACTTACACCTCGGCAGAGCAAGCTCACATCAGCCGTGGCCTGCATCGTCGGAAACTACGATACAGGTTCCGGACACTCCCAGTGAGTTACAGCAGGGACCGATCGTCTTGTTAGGTCAGTTAGTGTGACCAACCCATTAAAGGGGAGTTTTGTCCATGGGAGCGTATTTTGTTTGGTTATTTTGCTTGGCTCCTACCCGCTGTACCTCATCAACTGAGAGATTATCCAAGTGTCATCCAAGGACAGCGAGTATCAACCCATCCGCTACGGGGAGACGCGCCTGGTAGCAGTTTCTCCTCTGCCGCAGGTGTGTGTGTGTGTGTGTGTGTGTGTGTGTGTGTGTGTGTCTGTGTCTGTGTGTGTGTGTGTGTCTGTGTCTGTGTCTGTGTGTTTTTTTTTAAGTAAAACTTCTTCAGGCGCGACTAAGGAGTAACTTAGATTTTTTTTCTGACGGAAGTAACGCTTTTACCACAGTCTGTGTAGTTTCCGCTATTCAAAAATAATAATTTGGATTGGTCGTAAGTAAATGTTATATACTCCACGCTTCTTGACTTATACGCCAGCTAGTGGCAAATATTATAATCAATTAGGATTATTTATTTCCAATATCTTAAGGTATTACCCTCGCCAGAAACGTTTTCTTAGGATTTTTTTTAAACTTTGGCAGATGAATATTTATATAATTCTGCATCGATTGGCGCAATTTGAGAATTTTTAACCATCTAATTTCCGAGATATTTAATTTCAAAGTTTGAATTTTGAACGCTCTTATACATTACGGTATACGGGATATCGAAAAGTTTACCTACAAACATTTTTATACCTCAGAAACTTTTCTTAGGATCTTTTTAAAAAACTAGAGTAACGTTAACTAACAACTAAACAATTTAAAAAAAAAATTCATTCATAATTACTACACAGTTTCAGATATTTATTGATAAGTAATGAAAAATTTACATGACTTTAGCCGAGGAGTGGATACGTTAATAAAGCTGTGGCAACAGCGCAAGTTTTGTGAGCCGCAAAAGAAGTATGAGACGCGCATGCACTGACAAATTTGAAAAGTTTAATGTACGTTAGGTGTAATATTATAGTTATTAATTTTATTTATTTAAAAAAAATAACAATGATTATTTTATGAAAATAAGTATTTTTCTATATTTATAAAAATTCAAAAAGTTAACAATTTTAATATAATAATAATTATTAATCTTTTATAAGTTATAAAAATAATAGTCAGATGAAAAAATAAAAAAAATACTAAAATTTAAAATCAGTTAATACATCAACATGAAAAAATTAGTTACTGATTTTTATGAAAAAACAAAACAATATTGTCAATTATTTTTTTTCTATTTGTTATTTGCATAGTTATTTTCATATTTGCTAGAGATTTCTGTCGTTTTTCAAGGACTCTTTTTTATGATTCGTCCTATATAAGTCAATTTTTTAGACATTGTAATTACATTTCCGAATAAATGTAAGTAAATTAATAACTAAACGCATGTATCAAAACAAAGGTTAGTTTACAGCTGATCCAAAACACTACAGTATCACCCCTATAAAATATATTGACGCTCATGCAGTGTTGCCAGACTTTTCAAACGATCAGTTTCTCGTTCGTGATTGGCTGAAATGAGTACATAAACAGCAAAAAGTTTTAGGCTTGTCAATAATGACTACACGGAAAGAAAATTGTACGAAAAATTATGATGGTAACATAGTAATTTTTAGTATAGAACATTGTAGTGCCGGACCAGAACTCAAACATAGTAATTTATACGTTGCAACATCGTAAATTTCTATCACTCAAATGAAAAAGAAGTTTAGTTCACCGAAAAAATAATTCCGTGTCACCGAGGAATCGAACCCGGTATTTTCTCCGCTACAGGCCCAAGGCTAACCCCCTTACGCCATCAGAAGGAATATCTATACTTTCTGTTCAGTCACATAATAAGACCCTCCATACAGTAGTTGGTCATCTTTCGGTGGTGGCGTCGCATACTACTAGACTCTGTCTCTCTTTTATTAAAACATATAGTATGCGTCCTTATTCACTTGCTCCTACGGAAAAAAAAATTTACTAAATAACATAGTAATTTTCAATAATTCAAATTGTATTCTGTAGACGGCAGCATCGTAAAAATCAACATACTGAGACTCTAGTCCTGGACTACGATGTTACCAATGTAATTTTTCATAGGATTTTTTTTCCGTGTATCTGGTATGTGTACCGTACACTCTAGCATAAATTTTTGACAACGGAAGTCGCGAGGGTAATACCTTAAAACGGATCAATTGTGAATAGCAAAGAGAATAAAAATTCAACAGTTTTCAGAAAATTATTTTAAATTGCAAAGTTTTTTGAAAATCTCTAAGTATACTTGTTTATTTATTACTTTTGTAATAAATAAATTATTAATAAATTTTCTGACGATTGCGACATTCTATAAAATTCAATTTGGAAAATCCAAAAGTTCACGACTCATAATGCTCATTTAATTATGAAATATTAAAAAAAAAAATATAAGTCGTTCAAAATTAGTTGTCGAAAAAACAGCTGTACTAGAAAGGTAATGCACAAGCGCCCCTGGTGAAATAAATGTATATAATTTGTATAGATATATCACTATCCATGTAAATTTTACATGGATAGATATGGGGCATTCCATGCCAAATCGACCACTTTTGACGCCGACCCTTTTCGATTTTTCTGAAATTTTGGTATCTTTCTCTACCCTATTGAAAACAATTTTCAGAATTTTTTTTAATTTTTTTACCCAACCAAAAAAAAGTTACGAGTTATTACAAAAAAACAGCTTTTTTTTGTTCAATAACCATAACTTTTTTGAAAACTGACTTTTTGGGATGTTTTTTTTTTGAAATTTTTGTCTTTAAATGTACTTTGAAAAAAAAAAAATTAGAAAAACGGTTCACGCTAAAGGCCATCCCTGCAACTTCCCGCTCATTTTGTACTTAAACGCTTCAAACTACACATTACGTTTTTGAGCTCTTCGAGCTCAAAAATATTATTTTTGTGTCAATTTGAGCTCAAAACTCTAATAGCAGTTTAAAGACACAATTTTTTGAATTTTCAAACGGCAATAACTTTTGAATGAATGAACCGATTTTCACGCGGTTGGCGGCAATCGACGCAGTTTTTGAAGCTTTATAAAAAATTTCCAAGTTTAAATCGATCGAGTCATGAATTTCGAAGTTATTATCAAAAAACACTTTTTTCGATTTTTTTCGACAACGATATCTCACGAACGGATCAACCGATTCTGACATTTTTGGTGGCGATCGATGGGGGTTTTCAAGGTTAAGAGCTGATTAGTTTTTGAGACCGATCGGTTCAGCCAATTCGGAGATATTTCAAAAAAATAAAAAAAAAACAACTTTTTTTTCACCTTTTTTTGCATTTTCTCGAAATCTACTGGTCCGAATTGGTTCCAACTCTCAGGAAATCTAAGTTTGGCGAAGCCCTTTCGAATGGCGCCGACCGCGATGAAATCGGTCAAGTCGTTCAAAAGTAACAAGAGGTTTACACACACACACACACACATACACACACACACACACATACACACACACACACACACACACACACACACACACACACACACACACACACACACACACACACACACACACACACACACACACACACACACACACACACACACACACGTGTAAGGTCAGTGCTTGCTTTGAAGGTGTCAAAAACTTGGCTTTCGTTATAGTAGTCCAGCCAGCGAGTGTGTATTGTGTTTTAGACCTTGGAAGTCTTTATAAAAGATATGTGATATATATATGTTCTGTCCTATCCTATTAATAGAGTTGGGGGCTGTGATTTAACGAGAATACTGTGTAACTCCCGCAGCTGTCGACGGTGGTTAAATATACCAACCACCATTACCACTATCGCCTTTGCGAGCATCAAAGCATCAATGTAACTTTAACAATGCCTCTTCTCCCTCAACGCTCATTGCAGACTATGGAGTCCGGATCCAGCTCCAGTAACTTGGGTTTCGTTCAGTTCAGTTTTATATCTTTGAATGCCGGACACTGGACGCTAAAACTCTATAGTACTGCACCATCAGTGGTTTTGGGTGCTCTGTCACCCGCAGATTTAAACCGCGCGATTTAGCGCGTCGAGCATAACCACAGTTTACCTTTATTTCATTTTATTTTATTCATTCATCCATTCATTCTGCTATTATATCCCTTTTTTAAGCTTTATTTCAACAGCTTAAATACCGCAGACGGCTTCTAAGGGTTTATTATATAATGTAAATTTTTTTAACAACTGGGAGATTCTTATTCAGGTTTACTTTAAATATTAAATGTCTATATAGTTAAGAGTTAAATGTTAGTAGAGTATAAATGTTGTAAGGGTTTATAAGGAACCAGAAAAGACGCAGTGGTAATTAAAAAGACGCTGGAAAAGTTGTAATTACTTTTTTATTTAGCGACTTAGAAAAATTAAACCTGTTGACTTTTTTGTTTTTATTTTTTTAGGGGATCGCAAGTTGCTTGGTTATTATTTTTTTTTATTCTTTGTCTTTCTTATTTCAACTTTATTGTATACTTTTCTTTTGTTCTTTATCCCTAGTGCAATTTACTCGCGATTTTAAACTCCAGCTGAGCTTACGCTTTCAATAACTTTATTAACCGTAAACGTTCATATTATGTTTTTTTTTCTTTTCATAATAATATAAACTCTTTTATTTTTAATTTTCAAAAGACGTTTTTTCGTACATTAAAATAAATTCTGAATGAATTCAAGTTTTGGATAAAAATTTTAAATTTTTCCATTCAAAAATACGCCCAAGCAAGCTTTCTTTTGATTCGACAGAAAAAATTGGGAATTCATTAGTTCCAGGCAGTTTTGGCAACTTTAAAATTTGGTGCGTCTTTCATGTAAATTTGGATGTTATTTTATTTATTTGAAAAGTTTTGAGTTTCTTATTTAATTAATAAAAACGAACTCGTAAAGTTAATAGAGCAATTAATCAAATAATTTAAATTAAGGGATAAACTGATTGGCAAAATTAGATATATATGGTGTATACATAGTGGGTATCATTATAAATTGGCGACAATTATGGGTCTTTGTATCAAATAGGGTATGATACTAGAGTACAGAGTTGATGGAATAGAATGAACGGGAATATTATTGTGACAGCAATAATCCAACAATAGCAATCAGAAAATAGACAGGGCGTTGTTTCAATTGTCACTACTACGGGATACGACAATTGCAAAGCTACCCACAAGGGAGGTGAATGCAATTAACTCGGTGATTGGTCTTTGTGGCAATCCAGACGCAATAGACTACTCTATAGTAATTTTGGATTAGTTAACCACTTTAACTTCGATCGTGCTTATCGCTCTATTGTTTATGAGAAAAATCATGCGCTTAGACTCCTATAAGTAAATAGCTTACTGACAGGAACAACAATTACATAATTGTCATGGAAAACATTACGTCACTCCGTGAATGAGAAATAAATAAACAAACATCTTTTCAAGTATTCGATTGATGATGGATTGTTAATGATTCAATGAATTTTCAAGTCGACTAAGAGTTTCAGTTTTAACAAAACACAATTTGAATTTTTTTTTGCCATTCGAATAATTTTAATTTTAAAAAATTTTTGGCAAGAATGAATCAAAATTTTTCAGTTGGCAAATTATTGTAAAATGTACGGAATTACTCGCTCATTAAAGTTATTAACGAAAAATCTGATCACAAATACATGCATTATTATTTTCTTATAATTTGAAAAATCGGAGGTTTGAAAATTAATTTTTCTGCAACAATAAACATAAAATGGTTTTACTTGATAAAAATTTTTTTATAGTTTTATACATTGAAATTGCAGAAATAAGTTGTGAAATTTTTACTAGATTTTTTTATTATTTTCTTTATGCAACGAATCCGTACTTTTATGAAAGCTGTACAATTTTCTCGATGATTTATAAAAAAATTATGGTAACATTTTCGTTCGACTTAAATATTTTTTAGACGAAAAAAATTGTGTTTTCTGTAGAATAAACTTCTAGATTCGCTCATTTTCTTTCAGCTTAAAATTAAAATTTCAGAGTTTTTTTCTCGGCACTTTAATACGTCAAATGAAATTTCTCCTATTATTTACTCCAAACATAAATGCAAAGCACATTAAGTCCTCAACATCATAATATTTTTGGTTGATTGTCCGAGAAATAAAAAAGTAATGCGAATAGAATGGGTCATAATTAATTTACACTAGTAATACAATAACCGACTATTGAGAGTTTACCGCTGCTTATTGAGCTGAAGAATAGCATGAATAAAAAATGAAAGTCTAAATGGGGTGCATTACTTGATAAGTGTTGAACGTTACTGTGTCGATACACCCTGTCGAGCCTCGAACAATTGGACATTTACTGCGGCATTTATTGTGACGGGTTGTGTGCCACTTCTATAGAGATCTCATTCGCTCACTTGCACACTCACTAACGCACAACACGTAATTCATGCACTTACTCACTCGCTAACTAACTAACACCCGTTGTCTCTCTCTTGTTCGCTGTATATACACAGAGCAAACGTGCCGCTGTTACTATACAGCATAGTAACGAGAACAACACTTGAATAATCTCTAAAGTGTTCGGTTGGTAAGCGTCAAAACTATTTGCACCGGGTGTTCGCATTTGTTAAGGTCACCTCACACATGCTATAACACAACACAACACTCGGTTTACAATCTACAACATTCACTCTGCCAACGGTATCAAACTTAATTCAGCGCCAGGCTATTCAATTATTTTCATGGCTATCCAATGCACTGTTTAAATAACTAAAACAACAATCATGATAATACTTACTTGTTACTCTTAATCACCATAATCCTCCAATTACCAAGTACAAATATTGTTAACTTTCCGAGACAATAATTTATTTATTGTTCCATACTTTGCGTTTTTAATTTATTAACGGATGAAAGGGAAATATGAGGCCACTGTAATATCGTGTACTTATTCATTCAAATTTCCTCTTGATACTCAAAGTTATAAAGCTCTAATGAAAGTTATGGAATATTTAAGCTCACGTGTTGCACATTCCAGCAATTTCCGATATTCACATGCAGAATTGCAATCTACTTTATTTGTATAAATTATCTCTCATCTGTTTAATATCTTCTGCTTACATTATTTCAAAATGTATGTGCACTATGAAGACTTTAAACATTTTAGGTTTTGACTAAAAGATGAATTTCAATTATTTTCATCTTACTGTTATTAACATGGAAAATTATATTTAATTTCTCCTGAAAAATTTTTATTTTTAATATTGTTAAAAATTATTATTATTATTATTTTAACAATTTACATTGGTATTTTTAACGTACTACCACTAATAAAATTTTTCAAGAGATAATTATAATACAACAATCAATTATAATTTCTCGGTTAAACCCTTGTTATTAATACCAATCTCGTATTGTAATATCCCAGTAAATTTCCATTTATATTTATATTTATGAGATGTGATAGTTTAATTTGGATTGAATTCAGTTAATTCTGTAATAATGATTGATCCGAAAGCCAGTTATTCATCAAAAAATAATATTATAAATATAAAACTAATTATAACTGAAATTTTCAACATTTTCAAAAATAATGTATCTTCTTATATTAAAAAATAAAAAAAATTTAACTATCGGTAAACTAATCAATAGTTCTCCAAGGTAAGATCTCAAAGAGCTGTAGCTCAAAGGAAGGATTCTAAAGGGTATTCAAATTACTTCCTTAGAATAGAACTATTAATCACATTACAACTGTTAATTAATTAATTCGAATGAAAAATTCGAAACCGACGTTCATTTATCTGATCATCAATTAAATGAAATTAAGTTCACTACGTATTGATTAAAAATAATTAATCCTTTCAGTGCAAATGAATTATTTTAAAATTAATTACTTATTTTACAAGAAATGTAAGTAAACCATTTATTTTCATGTGAATGTGAAAGAAATAATTGATTAAATTATTTTGACAATTGAGGTTAATGAAGCAAAGTTTTAATTAAATTCATTAGATGCCTTATGAACGACTTTATTTTGTGAAGTAATAAAGCCTTCAATCCATCGTACTTACTTTAAAAATAAATAACTACTATATATTTTATATTATTTTTCACCTTTAATATATATATATATATATATATATATATATATATATATATATATACATATATATATATTTGATAAAAAATGTAATACGTTAAATCCACTTAGATAAATACACTCTACTCGAGCACAAGTATTGAGCAGATTACTGTTATTTATGCATATTATAGCTATCACCGATACGATCTACACATCTATTTTCACTTATGAAAATTGCTGAACGAAAAAGAAACAAAAATGTAATAACGTTTGGTATTGATGCATAAAAAAAAATTACCGTCGACGTAAAGTAGCTCGTGAAATATGGGAAAATCGACGTAATGTATAAATAAAATTCGTCGTTCCTGCAATCGCGAGTTCTCGTCGTCTGCTAGTAGCCTGAGAAGGGTGTATGTGTGATTGTGTGATTTACACGTTCTATAGATTTTGAAAGGTATGAAAGCAGAGTGAGCTCAAGTACTTTACGAGGTTACTCTGAAATGCTCTGCTGAAAAAGCGTCAAGATCTACGACCGATATACCACCCGTTTTAGATCCCACATTGTAAATGTATATAGCTTTATTTGGTTAAGTGTCAAACACTTACGAGCTGAGATTTTATCTGTTTTAAATAGTTTATTGCTTGGGCTATTTAATTTTAAATGCAAGTTAAGAAAAATTAATTTTATACTGGAGAAAAAAAATTAACTTGATTAAAGCGAGAAAATTTTCAACAAAAAAAAAAAACATTTAATTTATGATATAAATTGTTACAGGTATAAAATATCTTATGTTCAAATAATTATTGTTTTATTATACTTGTAATTAACAATAATTAAACATACGTTAAAAATGATATTCTTCTGTCATAGATTTCAAATATAGTGTCTATAAATTTATTATGTTCCATAAAAGTCTAGAAATAGTTTTTCTATTTGCGTACATAATTATTAACTCGAATAAAATATTGAAATGACTCATAATTTTTCAGTCCTTGAACTTTATGAATTTAGAATGTTCTAATTTATTCCAAAGATATTTCAGCTAATATAATTCATTAAAAAATTGTTATTGAAATTTTAATAATACTCGAAGTTGTGAGCGAAATTTAATTGAAACTTTCAAATTAACTGGGCGGCAGGATACCTCTTAGATGGTGAATAATTTTGAACAGTTAAGGGTTAAGGGTAATATCTGTATGATAATTGTTATATTATTAATAATAAAGTGAGTCGCTGTTGGTGACTGGGGCTTGATATTGAGTGTGTGGATCCTTAGCCCGGGGAAGTTGAGTTGATAGTTGATAGTTTGATAGAGTAGAGGTTCCCAGTACGTACCCGGGTGGCAGTTACAGGAATAGGGGCTCATAACCCCCTCATCGAGATAGTGAAGCCACTAGTCGAAGTGATTTACTACAAGGAATTACGCCCATGCGCCGTTGGTACGTCATCCGCAGAAATCGCGCATGACCCCGCCTTTAATATTTTGCATTTCCTCTAGTGTATAATGCTCCACTCGTATTCTTTTTAGTCTTCTATTGACTTCTTCTCTATTTTACGTGACCGCGGACTTATTGTACTTCTGACTCGTATGCTATTTTTTTCATCCACATACTCGATGAAAAGAACAATCACAGAAAGATAAAGAAAATGTAAGCGAAAATAAACGGTGTGGACGCACTGTATTGACTACACGAGTCCATAGCAGAGGATTCCTTTTCGAGGTGGTACAAAAGCTTCAATGTTCAATGCCGTTTTGAGCTTTGTTTAAAAGTTATTCGAGCGAATAAAAACAGTGCATTTAAAATTGAAGAATTTTAAGAATTTTATAAAAATTTCAAGAATTTTATTTCCAATCACATTTGTATAATAAATATATCCATGACGAGGAAAAATATGTCAGAAAAATAAAAGCATTTGAAGTATTTTTAAAAAAATAAAAAGACAAAAACGTTATTGGTATTCTTTTATATCAAGCTTCAATGTAACGTACAAAAAAATTTCTTGTGCATTCGAGAATCAGAAAAATTTATGAAAAAGTATTTATAATAAAAATTGTACAATTTTTTATTATACAGTGAGTTTAATTATGAATTCTTGTTTATTTGTTAAATTTTTTCTTGAGTTGAGTTCATCTCCACCAATTTAACACCATCAGTGTCATTTAATATTCATCTAGACATTTACCCTCAGTGTGCAGAGAAATGATTGAATATAAAATCTATAATATTCAAATCCTGTCCGTTGGATAAGTTAAATAGCCCGGGGCAGGTAGTGGTTAAAGTGAATGATATTTCTATATCCATTTTAGCAGCAAGAATGGGGAATCAAAAAATAAAAGGATATTTATATTTAGAAGAACAGAATAACATTGTAGGTCGGTGAAAACATGATTAATGTTTTTGCATGTAAAATGCAAAAACATGATTTTTTTTTTCACGAAAATGTTCTTTATTTAACAATTTCAATTTGTTCGACTTATTTATCAAAATGTTAAATATTTATCTGAACTAAGATATTTATCTTCCTCCTCAAAAATTCTGAGAATAAACTTATATAAAAAATTCTAGCAAGATTCTATTGCAGTACTGTTATTTGTATAAAAACTTGAATCACTTGACACGAGAACTGTTTATTTAGCTGAAGAAAAATTACTTGGACAAATAGGAAACTCGTTCAATTCATTGAATTTGTTTATTGTATTCTAAAAAAATTTCTAAAATAAAACAATTCTGTAGAGAAAAATTTATTTTTTTGATTACAGGTGGAAAATATACCTGTTCAATAATTAAAAATGAATCATTAAAGTTTTACTTTGTAAAAACATTCTCTAAACTTGAATTAGTGAAAAACTACTAATTAATAGTAAATAGTTACTTTTTTGAAACATCCAAAGAATATTATTATTAATTTGTAGCCATTAACTTTTTAATTAGCGAAAATGATCAAAATTTAAATTAATAGTTTTTTTTACTAATCAGAAAGCTAAATTCTACAAATTAATAAATGATTTTTCTACTAATTCTGTAGTGGATCTCTTGAATTTTTTAATTTGTGAAGCGAAAACTAAAACCTATCTCACTAGAGATTTATTAAATTTATTTTCAAACTTCTAATTTTGATATAATTTTCACAGTTATTATTTCAATAATAAAAAGATTTCACAAAATTAGTTTTATAGAGTTTGTCATGATTATTATCACTTTGATCATTAATTTAATTTTTCCAATATCCAGTGATTATTAAGGCCACAATTTCATAATTTATAAAAAAGAGAGTTGCATAATTAATTTTATATCGAATGCACATTATTAATATTTCAACTTATTCCTCTTTCTGTTACCAATAGCACGCTTTCATGTTAATTAAAGCATAATATTTTTAAAATAACGTTTTCATTATTAATTAAGGATATATATCTTTTAATACTATGAAAAATCAATTCAGTATTCAAATTTGAAATATTTAAACAATTTCTATATTTTTTTATGTTCTCAAGACACATATGTTTGGCTCATGAAAAAAAAACTAAAATAAAAAATCGATGAAATATAAAATAATTAAAAAAGGTCGATAATCTAGTATGAAGCGTAGAGATAATATTATCGCTTGATAATAACCCAATTCATGTCACGAAGCCATGTGTTGTAGAAACACGCCGAGCAAGGTAAATCACCCTCTTTTTGTGTGACCTCATGACCTCTACGTTATTATCAGGATGTATCACAAGTTCTCCGGCTAGGCAGCAGAGAATGAGAGAAAGCAAGATAAAGAGACCAGAGTGAGATCGATGTGACCTTACGACGTGTGTGCGTATTGAAATAATAACCATTACATGCCCAATACGTTGACAACTTGAGGCTGCTGGTAAGCTCGAATTAATAGCTAATTTACTAAATTTTTTTCCTTATTCTTCCGTCCCTATTATCCTTCATTACGCTTCACGGAAATTTATTATTTCGATAAACTTTATTGCTCAACAATATGGTTAATTTTATTTCCAAGTATTAAATCGACCACGTGTTACGCAGCAGTTTCCCATCGTATTACTATTATTACGTGTTACTTATAAAAAACATTATACTACACGGGGGCGGAAGATAATTGTAGAGCTGTCAACGACAATGATGAATAGTCAGTTTTAATACCAATTTACAAATATTAAATTCTAATAAAATTAATTTAAAATTAATTAGTCACCATAGTTATAATAATAATAATAATAATAATAATAATAATAATAATAATAATAATAATAATAATAATAATAATAATAATAATAGTAATAATAATAATAATAATAATAATAATAATAATAATACTAATAATAATAATAATAATTATAATGATGATAATAATGACAATGATAACCAACAAAATTTTAAATTAGACTTTAAGTAATTATTTAATCACGTGCTCGAATTGTTTCAAAACACCAGAATCGAGGCAAACATGTTATGTATCAGAACTCGAGTTAAAGTTAAACAAACCTGAATAAAATTCACCGGTAACATAATTTATGTCGAGTGAGTCACAAAAGTTAAAACGAGGGTAAATATACAATTAAAATAGGGATAAGTTGTAATTGGGTGGAAAAGAAAAAATAGTTGAAAGAGAAATAAAACAGTTGAGTTTTTCGTTTTTAAATTAAAGTTTTGTTAAAAATAATATTTTTTCTATAAAACTATGGAGAAGAGAGAGTTTTCAAAGTTTTTTTTTCTTTTTTTTTTTTCTACTAATATTATTGTAAAGTGTAGATGAGAGAAAAGCTTAAACAAGAGAAAAGAATGAGAATAAAGAGAAGATAAAAAAATAATAATGAGGAAAATGAAATGCCCACAGAGAAAAGGATTATCCACACTTGGCATTATTTCAGTGATTATTCTCTTGGAAAACTTTTTATTTTTTAATATTACATTTTGATCCCATTCTTTATTTTATGTTATTATTTTTTTTTTGTTTTAGGCTGAGAAAGAATACCACGGTTCGAATGAGATAACAATGCCTGAGGGGCTCCTACGACATAATTTTCGCAAACTTCGTTTGGTAGCGCTCTACTTTTACTACTACACTTTGACTACTACTATTATGAAAACTACAGCAGCAGCAGCTACTTCCATTACTACGACTACTACTAGCACAACTACATTGACGGTCACCGGCGCACCGTCTGTTCGACAATTATTAGCCATTGTCCCGCGATAAATTCTCCCGGGGCCAAATTACCTTGCACAGCCTCTTGTACCTTGTTCCCAAGACACTTATCTCTCCCTTTCGACAGCCAAGCGCCGGCCTCAGGCTGGATTAAAAGAGAACTCGAGAATCCGAAACCAGAGAGAAGAGAGAAATAGAAGTAGACAATGAAGGGAGTGTCAGTGAGCAGAGTTGTCTGCAATTATTTTATCCTCTTGTTTTGTTGGTTCGATGAAACCTCTAAACTATTAAAAATAATGAAGCACTTGTGAAAAGTATTCATATCTATAGATTAATAGCAATCTATAGAGTAATAGCAAATCCATAAATTAGAAAATTAATACCCTTGAATATTTTACTCAAACTCTTATTTCAAATTTACCAAAAATTGAGAGTAAATATAGAAGATTTCAAAAAAAAAATGCATACGGATTCATCTATTTGCAGATTTAACTTTAGAAATTTATAACTTCAATCTCAAGCCATGTATCAAAATTCGCTTATAATCACCATATTTTTTCACAGGTAATTATGATTACAATATTTCATTGTATTTAGTAGATTTTATACACTGATATACTCACTAATATTTGATAAATCTACAATTACTCCACAGTTTATCATTTAATTTTAGCGATAGAATAAATATTTACAATGAGTTGAAAATATAATGGAAAGCAGCAGACCTCCGATTCAATTACGTTCAATTTGCTGAAATGTTATTCGGTTAATGATTCGAGCTTCGGGTTCTTAGTTTCAACAAATATTAGTCGATCGTACATATATGAAATCGGACGGTAACAGTTATACATAAAACAGATAAAAGTTTTCAACTGCTCTCAAGCACCGTATTTAGATAATTAAATTAAAAAGTCAACAAGTTGCTCGAAGAAACTTTGTTATTTGAGATTCTTTACTCTACTAGTAATGTCAAAAACAATGAATGTCTTTTTATTTTGTTAATTCAACGATGCAGTAAATATTGAAACTACTGTTTAATTTTTAAACTCATAAAAGTCAAGTTTTAAATAGTTCATTGTTCTTTATTCTTTCTTACTTATATATTTTCTTGTTTGGATTTTGAATTGAAGATCCGTGTTTAATCCCCAGTTCGGGCTATTTTTTATTTTTTTTGTTAATGGACATGTTTCTGCGGTCAATGGAGGCATTTTTATTGATATATTACTTTTATTCTGTATAATGTATTTTATTTGCTCTATTTGATAAATTTAATTCAATAAAATGAATCTTGAATAGAAAACCTGAGTAATACACTATAAATCTATTTTTTTCAGTGAAGTCACGCCTAAATCCTTGTATTTATTACAAAATCTGCTTATCATTACCTCGACAATATATATAAATTACAGCGTAAAAAAAGAATGGATATTTGATTCGAAAATGGCATGGGCAATTTATCGTAATCCCAGGACGTCTGAATTCTTTAAGAGATTATAAATGATTTATTGAAAATACTAATAACTTTTGAACTGTATAGTTATAAATTTAGCGAAAACCCCATGAGACAAGTTACTTCCATATGTCATACCGCTATACTATTCTGACATTCATTCTCAGGGGTAGAAGAAAATCGTGTATGAAGTGAACCAGCTCGAGACGATGTTACCCGGCAGGATACTATACTATACTACGAATAGAGGGAACTCCCTTGACTGTAACATTAGACGTCTGACAGATAACGGACCGTCCACTGAGCCACTCCTATTCATATTCATACATAACAGCTACTCTCCCGTGCTGAGCCTCTAAATGTATCTCTATTTGTATGTGTGTGTATTTTATATATAGAGGGCGTGCATCATAGAGAGGCGGACTTACGTGTGCCTATATTAAATATTCTGCTTTGTAGAGTTACGTGAAAACCGGGCTTTTCATTCAGGCTGTTGCAAGTCAACTGGAGTATGCTTCTTGAACACCCCACGTCTGTTTATTCCCCTCGAGATCCAAATATGTATATATGATATAATATGTATGCAATTAATGCTCGAATAGTCAGCAAATTTCGTGGGTGTGTATTTAGTGTGTACCAAAATTGAAAATTAATTTTTCATTAGATCTTGAGCCGGCAATTTATTTGTTTGAATTTATAGATTTTACTCTTGATATTTATTTTAAATATTTTTTATTATTTTTTTTTAAAACGTAAAAAAATTAAATTGATTCTGGAAACAAAAAATTTGAACCAAAAAAATTATTTTGAGAAATTTTTCTATAAAAAAGTTTTTGCTTCAAGAATTTTCCTACAATTTTAATGATTTTCTGAAATAATTAGCTTTTGTTGCAAATATATTTCAGTGTATTGGTTAACACAATGTCAAAAATATTGAGAAAAATTGGAAAAAAATGTACATGACTTGTTGGTGAATGACATTTTAATACGACAGATGACGCATAAAAAAATGCCGACACAAATATTCTATGTCTGTCAAATATTTTTGCGATAGAGAATCCGATTTATACACGTATTTTTTTTTGTTTGAATTTGAATTGAAATACATTAATAAATAATAGCAATAGTTGCGTGTTAATAATTTTGATTAAAGAGGTGTATTTATAAAAATGGAAATAAGCTAAAGGGAGGAAGGAAGTGGATTGGTGATTGGAGTAGAGAATAAATGAGAGCAAGAGATTTATAGCGTGAGATAAACAGTAGTAGAAAATGAAAATCACAGGCTAGAATGCGTGACTTGTTTTCGATGGGGAAAAACAGGGAAAATGAGATTGTTTGTGCATGCGAATTTTTCTCAAAAAACCTCAACGCTGTTTGGGTAAATGTGAATGTGAATATGGATGGTGTTTTTATTGGATTTTCTACAAGAGTATCGTTTTCAGTGATATTTTATATTATGTAAACGCGGTATTGAGAAACGCAAAAAGAGACCGATATGTTCATCTGGGGATAAACAAAACTACGTATGCGAAATATAATCCATAATGTATAATGTTAAGAATGAACATAATACTGCAGTAGTGTCATGAACAACGGAAGCGGTTCATAAACATTTTACACAGCATAAGGAAAAGCTATTGAATACAAACATTGCATTTATCCACAATGGAAAGTGTTCAGTATTGGGTCTTACACTGAATGTACACTATAAAGTTTCCAGTGGATTCTCCATTCGAATCGTATGAACAAAAGACGTAGGATAAAAACCAGGAAAAAATTGTATAGAAAAAGTAGTAGTGTATTCGAGCTCAGCATAAAGATAAAGATAAAAGTGGAGGTAAAGGTAGCGATAGAGATAATGCGAAAAGATGGTGGAATGAATGCAAAAAATTTTAAATTCAAGGAATAAAAATTTGCTTATGAAATATTCGATGTTTCTTGTCGGAACGGATATCAATAAATAAATGAAAGATGTATAATATGAAGAATAGAAGCATAGAAGAGGTATTATGTTTTTTATTATGGCAATGCTAACAACGTATACAATAAATCTGTACATATTTTTGAGTGTAAAAAATCTAGAGTTCTAAAAGCTCAAGGATATAAATGTTGTTTCATTTACTTTTGCAAAAGATTATAAATTTTTTAGTACGGATTTATGACCGTAGCAGTAAATCGAATAGAATATTTGAGCAGGGTGCAAAAATTATTGCTAATGTACAAAATTTATATACAGGCAGAAATAATTTAGGTCTTTTCCGTGCAAAAATTTTCTGATAAGTCCGTACATAATTTTTGATATGGTCATTTATAGGGTATATCAGCATAAATTTGACTTGATATATCCTGATATGGTCATATATGTCTATGTATAATTTGTCGATACTAATTATTTCGATACGAATTAATCGACTACTAAATCAATTTTTATTATTAAAGCAAGTTAATTGACGTACAAGTCCCGAAAGTTTTGTAACTGCGAATATTAGTTGCAGTGATAACTAATAAATTTGTATTAATATACGTTTATAAAATAGTTCTCATCGTTTAATTATGGATCTAAATCTAGAGTTTTCTAATTATCGTTAATGTTAAATTTTATACTTTCACGCATCATTCAATGAGCGGTATCCACTATTTGGTAGTGCGAAGAGTACCGTTTTGGTATACATTGCACTACGAAATAGTGAATGGTCACTATTTTAGTTTCAGAGAATGAAAAGCCGTGCCCTGTAGAGGATCTTCAAGGACATGAATAAAATAATAATAAATAAATATATTATTATTATTATTATTATTATCATAAAATTCGTAAAAGGTCGGTTTTTGATCTACAGGCGATGAAAAACCGACTAAAAATTATAGAACGTTTTGGTCAGTTCTTGACCTTGATGCGATCAAAACCAGCTAAATGATTGTGGCGAAAAAAGTCTGATTTTGGTCTTGAAACAATAGAAAACAATTTTATTATAACATTAAAAATGATCTGAAATTGGTCTGAATTGTGAATAATACGGACAAAAACAGATTAAATTCTCATATAAAACAGATACACATAATAAAATTAAATTGAATGAAAAATATTAAAAAATTTTATTAATCATAAAACAGACTAAATTTTTTGACCCGGGGTTCTAAAAAAAATTGTAAATTTTTATTTTATTCTCACACATTGCCAGATATTCCCATAAATAACTAGATCAGAAAATTTTTATTACGGCTTGGAAATTGTAAAAATTTTAATCTCTTTAGTATTAAAAAAAAATCATCAATCCACTGAAACCAAGTTATTAATATTTTTTATGTTTACAATTTTTCTGTTAAAGTATAGTACTCTTAATTTGTTAAAGTAGTATTATTTATTGATGATTCTTTACATACTAATAGAGTTGAAATGTAAAGAGTCAATACTGCAATACCGAGTAAATATAAGTCTCAGGCGGAAGAAAATTATATTCAACTCTATAATAGCAATTCTCAACCTCTAGTATCCACTAAATAAGTATGACTCGTCTGAATCCTCAACTACGAACTTAAATTATTGCAAGATTTAGTATCACTGTAAATTATTAACGTCCAGCTGCCAATCAATCTGTATTAATTATGACGAAATAATTTTTCAACATCTTTCATCTCGTTGGCAAATTATCGAGGATAATTCGAATCAAATCCTCTCAAAGTGAAATAAATAATTCATCCATTGAACGTTCATTTTAAATTTATTCCTGTAAAATGGAATGGTTATAAATTAATTGGATGAATTTAATAGGAATGGCAAATTATAGAGTAATATAAATAGACGTATCGATTTAACGATGACAGTGACTCGCCTTTTAAATTCTAAAAACCATCCGGTAAAATTGTTTAATGCGGGTACGAATTAACGCCACGTGACTGACACGATTGTCAAGGATGAAGTTGAATCACAAAGTGACTATCTTTTGTTGGGAGTTTGTGTCTGTGTCATTGTTACTTTTGTAGTCAGGGGTGAAAATAGAAAGAAAAAAAAATGTATATATATTATGAACTAAATAAAAGTAAAATGTATCCGCTGGGGCATTTATTTGCCACAAGGGACAAAACAGGCTTTGATCCGGTGAATTAATGATTCAAAATGCACACATACAAACTCACACTCACTCATGTAGACAAGTATGCAATCATTGTGTTAATAAACGAATGCTAGTCTCATCATAACTTACGGATGGACCTCTAATTCCGAAAACCGAGAAAAAAGAAGGGAAAAAAAATATTTCATTGTCAAAAGCAAGTGTACACCAATAAGTCTACTAGGTATTTGTTCATTGTAGAATAATACACCTGCATTGTTTTGTTACTCCTCATTGTCTTTATTATTTTTTTCTCATTTCTTTCGGTTGATACTTGGGCAATATTTTTTTGTTTTTATTATTACTATTTTCTCTGTTTTTTTTTCCACACTTTTATTTGGACGTTCCACGGGATTTTCATTCTGCCCTGAAGCGGTTGACGACAGTCGTCGTTCAACACTGAAGAAAGATGATGGAGAGAAAGAAAACTATAGCTCTTCTCTACTATACTAGATGCGAAGCAGCCTCGGGGAACCTGAAACGACCCCGTTGTGAACGAGCATAGTACGGCGACATCATGCTGTACTTTCGTAGTTTCTATCTTGAGTTTTGCCGTGAAAATTGTTAACGAATAACGTGAGCTAAAATTTTTTCAACCGTACTCTTATCTTGGTTAGAATATTATTTTTATACATGTATTTATATGCATTTATATACAAGAAATAATTTTTTTTTCGGGCTAGTTTACTTACGGGCTTTATAATAACATATATCATAATGCAAATTAAAGCAAATAAGTGTTGTATGTTGAAAAAAAGTGATGACAATAATGAGTTTAAGAAATGCTTGTCTACTCGTTAAACAACTTCAAGTGTACATATATAACAAAATGTGTGAATCATTTATTATACTTATACTATAGGAGTGCTGCACTGAGAATCATATTAAGATCACTCACAACTAAGCATTTACACTGTACACGGAGAGAAATTTATAGGAATCTTTCCAACAATTATGGGAATGGATCCTATAATAAAATTATCATTATAGGCATTAATCCTATACTCATTATGGGAACCATACCCATAATTTATTGGAAACGATCCTATACCATAATGGAATAGCTTCAATATATTATGGGAATGGTTCCTATAATATTATGGGAATGGTTCCTATAATATTATAGGAATGGTTCCTATAATATTATAGGAATGGTTCCTATAATATTATGAGAATGACGCACATAATAATAGAAAAAAGTTTATTTTCTTAATAATGAAGCAATCACTTCAAAAATATAAAGTAATTATTATGTATTTTTTTGCTAATAAAATTTTTTTTGTAAATAAAAATTAATCTTTCACTAGAGTAAAAAAATTTCTTTTTCATAATTTTTATTCACGTGTGTACTTAATCTTGAATTATTTATTCTAGCTCAGTTATTATTGTGTTCAATAATATTGAAAAATATTGTAGCAATTTCAAAGTTTCTCTAATAAAAAGGATAATATTTTCTCACTATACAATTGTAGGAGCAAAATAGATAAGGAAATTCATTGTTTATTTTCATAATTTCATTTTATTTTTAAAGCAAATTATTTACAATACATACGTTGAACCGCGAAAACATTTGAAAATTTGGAATGTCAAAACAATTGGAAATTTTATTTTATTTAAGAAATTTTTTTCTACAGTAGAAATTTTTTTTTTAATTAACCTTTTTTTTTAATTAATTTTATTTTAATTTACAAGCATATATACCATTCAAGATTAAAAAAATATCATCTGCTGCAACTGATTAATTTCATAATTATAATAATAAAATATTATTACTGAATAACATTTTTTTATCAATTTATATATTATAAAAAAAGAATCACTTAATCAAAAAAAAATAAATCTAGTGAAAAGTAATTAATTAAATACTATAGTTGTGTGAAAAAAAATTACTCCAATATTATTGGCATCATTCCTATAATATTATGGGAATGGTTCTCATAATATTATAGGAATGGTTCCTATAATATTATGGAAACCATTCCTATATATTATGGGAACCATTCCTATATATTATAGGAATCATGTCGATATTACAGTTATAATTATAGGTATAGTTCCTATAATTATAGGAACCATTCCCATAATTATAGTAACGTTTCCCAAAAATTATGGTTATAATTCCCATAATTTAAGTAATCGCTCCTAAAATGGTATAGGAAAATATTTCATTAAAATTATAGGAATGATTTCCATATTTTTCTCTCCGTGTAGGGCCTAGATTTATGAACGAGGTGTTGCATAACTAGAAATTTATTATTCATCGGTTCTTATTACTCTTACTCTATACTAGGTACCGGATAAGGGTTACTAGTCTCATGTAAGCCGATGTAATTTCTGATGAACTGAGTGATATAAATCGATTCCATGAATTTTTTAATGGGTAAAAAAAATTAATAATTCTGACTTAAATCTCCGAGAAACGATTCAACGATAATTCGCTCCCTGTTGGAGGCTTTAAATACTAGCTTTAATTAGAAAATGACATGGATATGTCAGACTATATTAAACCTGATATATTCAAATTTCATATCAAATCACAACAGTAAATTTTTCTAAAAGTCTATTGATAGAATTTATTTTCAAATTCATATTTCAATCTAAATAATTTTTAGGACCGACATTTTTGAGTTAACATAAGGCCGATTCTTATTCATTAAATAAGTTAATGATTTTAGTATAAAAATAAACTTATTGTGTTTTGAAAATAGAAAAGTGCTTCACTGTTCATTTGAAAGATCTGTCAACTATAAATTTGATGTAAATTCTCCAAATAGGTATACTAGTCGTAAGACTACATTTGACATTCGGAACATGTTTATATTTAAAATAAATTCGGAATAAAATCTCCTTTTTGAACATCAAAATATTTTAAATTTGATAAACGTAGTGACTTTGATTGAATATTTTTAGATGTTAAATTTTTAACGATCACACAAAGAGAACATTAAAATCATTTTACTTGGTAACGTTTTTTTTATACAAGTATAAAGATCTTTATAACTTAGAATAAAAAATGTGTTTCATCTAAAAGTTCGAGATATTGATATTTGGTATATATATATATATATATATATATATATATATATATATATATAGAAGATAAATTCTATATTGAGCTGTGGATTTACAAAGATTACTGTAAAGAGTTTCGCGAGTAAATATAGTGTGGAAAGATATTTTTTAAAGCTTCCGGATTATTTTAGTTTTTACCGCATAAAGTTTTTATGCGCTGAAAATGGACGATTTCATATAGATACTAGTGGTGCTTGGGCTTGAAGATAGAAAAGAAAAGTCTGTGCCTGTGACTGTGTCTGTCTACATTATTATACTTGGAGGGAGAGAAGATTGGGATTGGAAAGAAAATCTTATTCCATTTCATTCAAGTAATATAACCACGTTCAAGTTTAAAACTGACCAACGCTCCGGTTCCACTGTCCAATTCGATATCTTTCTCCTCTACTCGGCATATACGTGACCTATAGTAAAATGAAATCCCGACGAGAATAACTCAGTATCTGTTGGACGTTTCTCGGATTTTAAAATTCTCACTTTATTTGTCATGGCTCAGGATTCAAGTGATGAATATAAATTAATGGTAATAATAATGTACGGCTGAAAATGCATGACGCTAAAAATGAGTTGTAGATAATTTGATGTTAAAACTTTGAACATTGATCGTGAAAAATAACAATATGTATCCATTGATTTTTCTAAAGTATACCTGAATAAATAATTTATTTAAGGGGGTATTCTGGTCTAGAAATTTGAAAAATTCGAATTATTTTTTTTCGCATATCTGCAAAGTTTAGACCCTTAAAAATATGTCCTTGAGTGGATTTTTAAAAATTCGAATTATTTTCGGAGATACCGAGGATTTTGTGACGCAGCTGCTTCTGCTTCTGCTTCTTCAATAGAAGGCAGAACAGCTCGATTAGCAGAAAGAACTTCGCAAAACATCGAGTAGGAAGTAGAAGAAGGCTCAATTTACGGATCTGGGATTCGCTATTAATCCAAAGTGAATATTAAATATTATTATGAGTTATTTTACTGAAATCGTTTCTAAAACTTTAAACGCGATTTTCTCGAAACTACTTTTTTTAAAGTGGTTGACATGATATCTTAAGTTCGCGTCTGCTATGGATTTCAAAAAATTTCAATTTAGAGTATTTTTAAAAAATTCGAAAAGGTCATAAAAAAGGGTAAAAAAAAAAATTGATATTTTATTTCGACGCCATTTTTTAAATTTTTTTTTTTTTTTTACTATAGTCAACGCGATAGCGACATCTTTACAGATTGAGAATATCTCAAATTTTTTTGTTTCATATCACTACAAGGGCTGGAATCATGTCAACCAGAGGGCACCGTTTTTTTTGTAGCCCCCACTTCACCGCCCTGTAATTTGTCAAATTTATCATTTTTTTTTTTTTTAAATTTTTTTTTTATATT
>CAJNRD030001124.1:7455703-7469590 GCA_905319865.3 Cotesia congregata | reverse complement strand
CGATAGCGACATCTTTACAGATTGAGAATTTCTCAAATTTTTTTGTTTCATATCACTACAAGGGCTGGAATCATGTCAACCAGAGTGCACCGTTTTTTTTGTAGCCCCCACTTCACCGCCCTGTAATTTGTCAAATTTATCATTTTTTTTTTTTTAATTTTTTTTTATATTCTTGAAATGTCCATAAATATCATATAAAAAAACGGATTATAAAAATGTTTTTCATTTTTTTTTTTATGTTAGTTTGAAAAATGCCTAAAATTTAGGCTTCTAGACCAGAATACCCCCTTAAAAAAAAAAAAAAATTTTTTTTGATGTCTTTTTGTTTTTTACGCAAAAAAAGTGACAGTAAAACTAAATAATTACCAAAAAGTATTCTATTAAATTTATGATGTCTCATGATATCCTGCAAACAGAATTAAATTAGAACGTCATAACCCGGGAAAAACGGATTAGATCTGGCCATATATAAACAGATCTGGCCAGATCTTTAAATTGTCTCTATCTGACGAGATCTGGCCAGATATAATCAGATCTGACCCGAGCTGGTCAGATTTTAAAATTGCCCAGGTAAAAAAGATTATATATAATTATATATACTCATACATAATTATATACGAAAAATGGCCATATATAATTATATACAATTATATAAAATTATTTCCGTAAAAAAAAAAAAAAAAAAAAAAATCGGCGCGCGCGGGAACCGAACCTGGGACCTGATGTTTGAAAGACTTTTTTGGTTTGAAAAAGGTTATTTATTTTGATTGTTAGTCTTTTTACATAATTAAGTAACAAATACCTTATAAAACTTACTCACTAATTTTTGAATTTAAATATTTTAGTAGTCTTCAAATGAAGCGATATGACTAGATCTGATCATGTCTGATGAATTTTTCAACTCAGATATAGTTATATCTGTTTAGATCTGATCAGATATGCCTATATCTGATTATGTCTCCAATCCTATATCTGACCAGATATAAATAGATCTGACCAGATATAATTGTATCTGGTCAGATCTAAACCGTTTCCCCCGGGAAATCATAATAAAACATGCCTACGTGAATTGTTAGTAAACATTATTCCAAAGATCAAAGCTTTGACTTACATAATGACTTATGACTAAAAGTTTTGCGCATTTACGCTCGCTGAAAAGCAATTTCTTTAGATACAAAGCGCATAAAAGGAGCGTTAATCAGAATATATAAAACGAAACGAATAAAAAAATGCTAAAACAAATGACGCGCAATATTAAATTGGTGCCATAAATATTTATATCTAATTCTCGTACGTTAAATAACTTTCATCAAGTGTGTAGAATAATAGGATAAAAAATAATAAAATACGAGGACACGAAAACTGGCGGACAAAATTGACGAGAGTAAAACTCGCGGTCACTGAGGAATAAAAAAAAATGTATAAAACATAAAATAACGTTGAGCTATTTTTCCTGGCACATAACATATATCCAGCGAATTCTTTCAGAGAGGGGATCATGTGAAACGAGTACACTACCCTACTGAGGGTAAATTTTATACGTTACTTTCAAAGAAATAACGTTTGTGTCGACGCCTGTTCACGATTACATTTTACACACAGTAATGCCGAGCTCGCGTGCCCGGTATCGACTTTGACCTCAGTTCAGCATCAACGAGCACACTCTCTGCACTTCATTTTGCCTCACTAGACTGTACTGTTGTATTATATGCTGTGCTACACATATAACACTCACTAGCAAACTAGTTTCGAGCGAGGATAAAATAAATCCCACACAAGCATGCTAGTCATCGTAGACCCGGATTTGTGACACGGAAAATTTTTTCTTGACAGCAGCAGCTAAATAACAATAACTACAGCAACCCACTACCGGTCTTGAATTTTCTCCATTAACTCTTCACGCATTCCAATTGCTATTACGTACAGTAAATGTGATGTAAACGGAAATGCTATTACGTTGTGAACTGGAACGTTCTGAAATATTGCGAAAAGTCATTTTCTTTCGACCTTGTGCAAATAGTCTTCGCATTAATCAACTACTCGGTTGGAACATCAAAATAATTTCAACAGTAGCAATAATTTCAACTACAAGACGACAACTATCCTTAAGAAATTTTTAGGCATGGCCATGTTAGGCAATATATGAAAATAAAAAAATAATTTATAACTTTTTATTTTTTTATCGAAATTTGTACTTCAATTAACATGTTCTAATACAAAGAATTGATTTAGTAGTAAATCAAACTTCAAAACCAATGGCAGATAAGCTCCTTAGAAGAGTGAAAATAATTATTTTTATTTCAGGACACTTCAGACAAGTCTCCGATAAGAAGACACATTCTTCAAAATAGATAAAATTTTTTAGCCAATTGTTATATCAATACATTCATAGACATATCAAATTTTCTATGACCATATCAGAAAATTTTTTTACGACTATTATCTTTGCACAGTCATAAATCTTATTACTAATTAAAAACAATTCCCGAATTTCAAACCTTTGTATTAATAAGATCAAAGTGTGGAGAAAAGCCGAAGCGAGAATTACAAATTGAAATAGTTGGGGTAAATTTGATTAAACAGTAAATATAGGAATATAAATTACTCATTCCACAAAATCTACAGTCTAGTGTAGTTATTATCTAAACTTGCCGCTCTTGATTCGAAAAGCTACTTCACGGTATTACCTTCCATTCATACTAATTTAGCAATAGGTAAGCATCTTATGTAGTTTCGTTGCTCACTTGGTGCTTTACCTTAATGATATTCGCTCTCGCATTCATACTCGATGCTCATTACCAGGAATCCCCAATCGACCGCTAGATTAACAACAACCATGGGCCTCGTTCCTCAAATCCAATATTCTCATGCAAATCCGCACATTCATCATCATCCAGCATCCATGCATCAAAATCTTACATTTTGTACCCATAAATATTATCACACTAATTGTGTTAGTTACATTTCACGGTGTGGTAATAAATAATAATAATAATAATAATCATAGCAACAAAACAAAAAGTTATTTACCGGGAAATAACAGATTAAATTTTAATTGAGTAAGCATGAACAATAACAATATTATCCTGAAGCAATCTGATTATCTGAATGGGAATTCATGCTTTCGCTGACAATGCAATCAATGATCCGAGTAGGCTTATTGTAAATCAATGTTAACCTATTAGCTTGTTCCTTATAAGATTCGGTGATTAAGACTTGCTCACTAAAATACGTAATGGGTAACTTCGAAAATGGAACATTGGTCAGGTAATAACTGAATTGAAGGGAAAGCACCCATTTGATAACTCACTCAGGATGTTGTACTGAAAACTGACTACTGGGAATGATATCAAGTATTTCACAGTAACAGCAGCAGTTGCAGTTGCAGTGTTAGACTAGTACCAGTAGTAGCAACAGCAGTAATAGTACAAGATTCTGAGATTCCGTTTGGCATTCTCCAGAGACAACGGCTTGTGGTATGTGTCGGTATGGATCATGTGTTTGTAAGACCATGTATGACCAACCCCGGGGTAAGCAGATAGTCCGGGGTGCCATTCTGCAATAATACAATGCTTCCCAATCCAACTCTCCCTCTCTCTCTCTCTCTCTGTTCCTTGCCCTGTCTCTATCTGTAATTTCCTCTATCTCTTATTCTCTGATTCTCTCACTCGGTGACCTTATTCTCCAGATATTCCAGGAACTGCGTGCCACTTCAGCGAGTACTGCACGTGCATTAAACCCATGTGGATACTATGAGCTAGACTATCAACATATCATACCAGGTTGTCTCATCTCCCGACTCACTACATTCGAATCTGATGTTATGTCGCCGTGCACTGTTTCGCAATCCACTTGTTCCATGACATAAACGTTTAAGTAAGCATATTGCTCTCGTAGATCACATTAACAGACACTGTACAGTACCACTTTAGAGAACGTACAAATCATAAGTGTCTTCGTGGCTTTTTAGACTTAAACCTATCATATTTATAATAAAATTTCTATGAGAAAAAGAGTTTCTTGGCATTGAATATTTTATATAATTTAACAAAATTTTCAATTTTTCGTTGCTTTGTGAAGTTAAATTTACTCAGTAATGTCAATTTTCATAAATTCTTATCTTAGGGTAAAAATTTTAAAAAAGAAAACAATCAAAGTTGATGAATAATAAAAAATAAAAAATCTTTCTACTATTTTTAGTGCACCAAACAATTTCATCTGTTTAATTAACTCGATGTAACAAGATTGATTAATGTAACTGAATGAACTCACTGGAAGTATAGTCAGAGGATGATATTTTAATTTTCTCGCAATAAATGTCACTGTTGTTGTATTTATCCATCTGAAACTCTATCAGTATACGTATCAGCGCAGAATATTGTCGTATTGTTTTGAGTTATACGGATGATGAATGGTAAAAGAACAAAAACAATGAGTTGAATACGAGCGAATAACGGGGAATAGCTGGAGCAGTAGTAACGCCGGGAGCACCGGACATCGGTACTACCAACTAGCAGCTTTTACCGGATATCGATGAATGAAAACAAAGAATAAGGTTACGCAGCGATGAAAAGACACGTCGATAATATTTTGTGTTGGGTGTGCCGTTGTACCCTACAGGTCGATTCCGATTTAACGCTCGTGTGCGCCATCACGTATGTGACCCTAGCAGAATACCGAAATTATGAAATCAGCAAAACGTGAGGGGGCACTCGGTTCACCGTACAAAGGTCGCAGGATCTATGTTTTGCAAAATACATGTACCAAAAGATAAATACATATAATACCAACTGTACTAGTACAGAGTTGAAGGTTGGAAGTACGAAATTTGGGTATCCTACTCTCTTAAAAGGAATCAGTGTTGGAATCAGTGAACTTCCACTGGTGAACCAGTGAAATTCCACTGATTTCTTTTAAGAGAGTACCTATACAGTTTTGCTATATTATTCCCAGTCTCCCTCTCTCGTAGAAGAGATATTAAGCGGACTCCCGAGGGAAGTTTGACCTCCCATCAGAATTTCCCAGAATTTTGGATCATGGGTTACTTTTCCAACCTTACGAGATATTACAGTACTAGTGTCCAAGAAGTGGTAGAAGGTAGTATAGGAATAGTCATGAAATCTCCGGAGACATTTCATGAGAAGGGCAAACTCAGTCCTTAGTCCTCAGAAGCGTAAGCATCAACGTTGGTAAGCCCTGCCTCTGAATTTAAGGCGACTTAGGCAGAGTTTTCCCGGGGAATTTATATTAAGTAGACCGACCCGCATAAGACAGTGAACACGTGGACAACAAAGTGGACAAGAAATGACTGAGCGGGTTAGTTTCGCAAATATTTTCACAAACTTTTGTTGCTGTTGTTTATATTTTGGTTTAACTGGCACTAGCATGCTCTTCCGTCGCACAATTCACAAGAGAGATAAAGTTTCTGAGCAAAGCGTCTAGTGGATTGAAACAAATGACAGATGTGTTGGTGGTAGCAAGCTCGAGGATGGAGAGAGGGTGAAGTCTCGAGTTCTTTCCGCAGGGGATATATGCTAATAAGTATAGAGGCACACTGATACTGCAGTTGGTGACTGATACAGAACAGGAGTGAATTGGAAAATATTACGCAGCCGGTGACGAGTTTCCTCTCCCGAGGGCTGTAGCTTCACCAACCGCGAGTTCGCCTTGAGAGAATTGGTGTGAGCTTTACTTGTGTGTGTGCGGAAAAAGTACGAGTGTTTGAGATAGCGGCTGAGGGTGTCTCGATAGAGCCGCCGAGACTACTAGAAATTCTAAGGGTACTCGAGGAATTAAAACCTGCGTGTGTATAATGCGTTGAATCATTTTTTAGTTTGTACATGTATTGGAGTTTTTAGCAAACTTTCGACGGAAATTTGTAAAAAATCGGAGATTTAAAAATAGGGAGTTAATTAATAATTAATTAGTAGATGTTCATTTATATTATTGGAATTGAAAGGGGTAGCGGTTTTTATTGAAGCTTTCAATAGATATTAAAAAAAAAAAAATTATTAGTCAGTGTGTCGGGAAAAATAATGAGCAGTTTTTAAAATATTGCTGTTGAGACAGTTTTTAGATTAAAAAAAAAATTTTATTAGCTGAAACAAGTTTCACGTGCCAAGTCACTAACAAATACTTCAAACAATTTATCTCTAGTTTAAGTTTGTAAATATTAATTATATTTTCCGAAAAAATTAACTGACAAACAGCAATTTTCAAGAATTATTAACAAATAAACTATTATAGAGTATTTTTTAACAAATAATACTTGCAGAAATTGAAAACAAATATTGATGCAATTTTTTTAAAATATAAAAATTTATTTGTTACATTAAACTAAAGAAAATATCACATTACTTTTAAAAATATCTAAAGACGTATTTGTAAATTTTAAATGAATAACTATTGATTTTTTGTTTTCGTACAATAAAAAAAATAAAGAATTTACTTCGGAGGAATTTAATCAATCAAAAACCTTCTACTTCGCAAATTTTTTACAGTGTAATATATTTTTGACGTTAATAGAAAATTTTAGCGAGGAACTATCGTTTGTTAATATTTTTTAGTTCGTGCGAATTTAGAACCGCGTACGGAATGGAGGGACGTCGTTAAATTTACGATACATTGTATTTTAAATTCATTGCTGTGATATTATACACTGTAAATTTAAAACTAAAAAATTTAATACTGCGACAGGTATCGATAAATTTAAAAATAAAATCGTAAGATTTAATAAAATTATTTTATATTATTTATGTATATGACGTTTTATTAATTGCATAAATATAAATTGAATTTAAAAGTTTGAATCAAATAATGAAATTTGAGTTTTTGATAAAACTTATCATGATGTTTGTTATACTTCCCCTTTGTATGCTCACCATTTGACGTAAGTTTTATTTGTTTTTTCTTTTCCTTTTTCGTAACCCACGTAACTACAATGAAAACGTGCACGAAATTCCGAGGAAGGAATCGCGATAGATTTGGAACAAAGTAAGAAAAATTTTATTTATTTTAAAACATAAGATAAAGTAGTTTATACTTTTATTTTCATTTATTTATTTAGTAGTTTACTTTTGTTTCTTAATAAAAAATTTATTCAAAAAACGAATAAAGAGGAAACCTTATTCTAAATCTGAGATTTAGGATTACGCTAAATACCCGCGATAAATAATTTAGCAGTCTGCTAATCCGTATATATTGTTACAGAGCACCAGATAACTGATTAATAAATTTTAATCCATGAACAAATAAATAATTCGACCGATACTTAACATAAGATATTAACAAGGATTTACGCTAAGAATATCCGGAGGAAAATCTCGTTTGTCAGTAAAAATGCAGGAGGATGATCTACTACGGGATTTCAGAATCGAGCTATTGCAAAGAAAAGTACACGAAAGGTGTCTGAGCATGAAAAAATTATAATAATCTTGATAATAAAGCTCACTACAAAAAAAAAAGTAGACTTTATGAAATAATTGTTGCAGGTGATTCAATCTCTTATCCTCTGATTTTTTTCCTTTATTTTTATTAATTTTTAATTAAAATAATATTGATCAAATTTTTTATTATCGTTATTGGAAAAGTTTCAAGTTATATCGGGCACTGTTTACACGATGATACGTACTTGAGGGTATTTTTTATTAATTTTAAAAAGTCTCTAAATCTCTAATTAAGATTGAAATTTCCCGAACGTTTAAATATAATTCGTCTAGCTAATTTTAAATTTAATGTTTGATTTAACTGAGAGAATATTTTTGGACTCGAAAAACCGGAGCATGTCTAACTACAAAGTGCAAACTTTTTGAAAAGCTATTTTAAATTCTATTGTTCAATTAAATTAAATCAGAGTTCATTTAAATTAAATCAGAGGCCAATTTTAATGCAAAAGAAAAATAATAGTTTAATCACATATTCAAAAAAAAATAGAAAAGTAGAAACAAGTTATGTTTTTTTAACTGTGAAAAAATGTTTTTGAACATCTTCTCCTGGAGAAAAAATTCTCTAATTTTTTTTTATTCACAGTATGGAGGTTAAAATAACATGAACGCAGTTATTAAAAAAAAAATTATCTACTTCAGCATAAGCTTTTTCCATTAATAAAATTATCAAATGTGTAAATGATAAATTAAATGGAGATAAGGTATCAGAGTAAGCCCGGAATCGACGGCAATTTCTCGACGACAATATAACTTAAGTACAATCGCGATAAGCTACTGTATAAGCGGGACAACCGGATGATCGTGCTTTCCGTTCCGGCATGGTTAAACTCTTGATACACTTCCGAATCCCACTCTATAGAATGCTTCGAAATATAGAAATAAAATTTCTTGACAATCTTCCCATTCAATACAGTTATTACGCGTCTCAGTGAAAAATTTTAAATAAAACCTCTGAGCCAATGATGAATGACCTTGATAAGACATTATAAATTTATGATTGTCAATTGACTTTGATGCCTATAAAAAACTAAAACGGTAATTATTTCTCGAGACATAAACCGAGGAGGGAGGTACATAGAGTCAGGAAAGAACAATAAAAAAAAAAAGAAAAAAAAACAATATAAAACTAGTGAATGTTGACGAGACAGAAGCACCACGAGCATTGCGGGTTGATCGATGACCAGCTCGACGTTTTCGCGACATAGAGACTGATATGTCACGATAAAACCAGCGTTACTGCTCGTCAATGAGATCCCAGGTCCCAAGCGAATAATCGATTTGAGCTTAAGCTTGTGGACAACGTCGTATCCCCTTGGAAGCTCACCCTCGTCGTCGTCCGCTCACATTTATGTTACTCTTTACTCGCGTTTACCTTGTTGGGAATGTAATCGAGTTGCGGACATAAGTGGATAAACGATCGCTGTAGTACTATCACCATAAGCATACGCTCTATGTATTATATTCTACACAGTAATAGTCTACGTGACCCTACTTTTTTCTTTTTCTTTTTTTTTTTTTGCTTCTGGGCTCTGCGTGTTTCTTGATAGCGAAAAAATATTATTCATACAAGCTTTTAAGCAGAATAGTATAATATTCATATTTTTTGTTTTTACTTCATTTGACATACTTTTTTTAGCTTAAGTAATTTTGCGACAATAATAAAGATAATTTATCCCTCTAATGGCTACTACTTTAAATTACTTTTTTTTTTATCAGTTAGTTATGAAACTTTGAGTACAAAAGAAATTTTTCATTAGTGTCCAATTTTTTTTGAAAATTTTTTTAAATAATTGAGATACATTTCAATTTATTCTGATAATTTGATGTAATACTTTACGATGAATAAAATAATTTAGTTTTGATAAGATTTGAGCGTATTCGTCCATGAATTTAATTTTAACTTCTTTGGTAAATATCACAGCACTGAAGTAAAAAAAAAATAACTTCATTAAATTAAATGTTTACTGAGTTCGTGAGCTCAATTTGTTTTTATAATTAAAATATTAAAATCTTTAAATTTTATGTAAAAATTTATAATAAAAAAATGGAAATTTTTTGTTAATAATTTTTAACTAATGTGCGTCGAAGTAATAATGTATTAGAAGTAAATATTATCTGAAACAAATTTATTTCGACATCAATAAAAATAAAAAATATTTCTATTTATTTATGTCCTTTATAAAGCATACAAGTAGTACAAATTTCATGTGATCGGACGGATAAAATAGGTGTTAGTTCTGACAATAAATAAAATCCAACGCATGAAAAAATGTAAACTTGTCAATACAATAAAAATCAGTATTTACTAATTAATAATAACAATACGTCAAGCAAACAGTTTAGTGTGATTAAATAGTTTGTCCATTAATATTGAGTCTATTTGTGTTGACGAATGCGTGTTTAATCTATCACGAACAATATAATGACGCAAGTTTGAATAAAAAAAATAACGAAACAGCGTATGCCGGTATTAGTATTAGTATTAGTAATACAGTTACTAGCCCCTCGATTTTCCTTCTACCCTCCACTCACATTTGTCTGTTACTATACCCCGTCACAAAGTTGTGTAGTTTATATCGCCGATAGCAGATCGTGCGAGAGATTTGGTGTAAAAACGATGTATGCCAGCAAGCAGCGCGCAAAACTCGCGGTCATTGCGGTCATTTTATCGACACCGGTGTGTGCGGTTATTGTCAAATGAAGTACTGCGTAATAAAGAGCTCTGTCAGCTTTATTTATTTATTTGCAGGGAGATATTTCTATAGCGATAGAGATATTCATTTATTTATTCATTCATATGCCTTTCGTTTAAGCCAATAACGTATTCCACAGTAATAGCGGACAGAAATTCTATATGGGGATTAGTCGAAAGAGCAATTATAAATCTCCAATCCTACCACTGTAATTTTATCGCGTTGCTTCGTTATACATGACACATTCATAACTAGCGTTATTCATGACACATTGAGTGACCAGTATGTTTTTAATCATACAAATGTGCACAGTAATAAATAGATTCAAATACAGAGATAATTTCAAACACATGCTTGTAATTACTCATTCTCATTCATAGGTAATAATTCACTGAAACTTTATCAATTAAATATAGTAATCATACTAATAATTAATAATGTTCAGTTTTAAAGTGTTTTAATGTGAAATTCTAACGTTTATTATTTTTTCTATAAAATTAATCAATGTTTTTTTTTACGGTTATAAGTTTTTGAAAAATTTAGTGTCAATATTGTAATTAATTACAAAACTAACATATTGAAAAAAATTAATTGTTAGTTTTTTTTGTCGTTTCTCGTGAAAAAGTATGAAACGTATGAGTCAAAGTATTTCTTTATTCACCACTTGCAGAAAAATGAATTCCTAAGAGCACAGAAGGAGATAAGAGTGAAATTGATAAAAGATAGTATTATATCTGAGAATTTATTAAAAGTAGTAATATCAATAGCAATGATAGTAGTCATAATAATGTACATACACTCAAACAATGAGTAAATATGGAAGAAAAAGAAATGAAAGCAAGCGTAAAGTTTATTTTTGTTTGAACGAGTTCGGAGGAAAAACAAGTGGGTTGAAGTTCAGACGAAGACTTCTGATGAAAGTTTTGTGTACGCCCGACGTAAATCTGGCCGGCTGGGCGGAAAAGCACTGAGGAAGGAAAGAAATGCAGCCGGAAGGAAAACAATACTGTATCTCGTAGCCACTTAGTTGTGTTTCGATGTTCAAAAGTATATACTAGCGAACACGAAATGCAGCAATGAGCTTTTTCCATCTCCTTTCTCCACAATTTTCACCCTTTTTCGCCTACCTCAATTTAACCGTCGTCTTTTCGTCTATTTATTTATCTACTTTTTTTATTTATTTCTTTTTCTACGTTTTTCGGTTTTCACTTTTTTTTTTCTGTCAAAAAAACTCGTTTGTGAAACCACTCTCCATCACTCGTTTGAATCCTTTGAAACTAGTTTGAAGTTGCCGAATGAAATATATATATTTTTATCCCGAAATGTGAATATTCAAGTCCTAGAAATTAAAAAATAAACCGAGAATGCATCAATGAATATGCAGAAAAATATTTCTAAATTAAATTTATGATACTCACTAGTATCTACTAAACGTCAATATTCATTTTTAAACTCGATAAATATTTAAATTAGTATTTTTTATTTTTTCCAAGCTTTATTTTTATTTATTCTAATAATATTTATCTAATTTAATATAATAAAATCAATTTAATTAAGCGAGTAAATAAAAATATTCTAAAACTAAAATTAATCGAATGAAATCGTTAAAAGCACCGTCCTAACAGTTGGTCAGTGTAAAATTACTTTTTACGAGAGGACTGTTCGCGATATCCCGCAGCCGTACAATCGTCGAAAAATCACAAAAAGATACAACAAAGGCATCAAAAGCGAGATAAAAACCCGAAAAAAAAAAAAAAATCAAATAAACAAAAAAGCACAGATACATACAATTGCAATTTGGTGGTACAGTAACAATCTACCGGAAAACCCAAAAACTGCTATAAAGGCTTGATAAAAAAATTTTTATACATGGATTGTTGAATTTCATACTCTATAGATCTTGTTAGTAAGAAAAAATAAAAAATAATGACAATAGCATACAACAGTTCATGACAATTTAAAGCGGAATCACGCTATGCCTATACCGTTCGTCGACGAGAACTTTTAGCTCTACTACTAGCAGCTACCAGACTGCATTTGATGCTCCCCAATATGACGTACACCACCAGCGATCGATACTTTATTGAAACATCGAAGTACACTTCTTGAAAGTACGTAATACATCAAACATCCAACATCAAACTGCTATCATCATTTTTAATTAATTTTGACTATTCTTCATTTACAAATTTCAAAGACTTTGAAAAAGAATAATAAGAAAAAGTATCAAACGTATCCTCACGCCAATTTTATCACTTTTCATTCAAACGTCTTCTCAATGACTTTCTTTCAGTGAAGATTAAAGATTTATAACCCAAATCCTCGAGCTTATCTCTAAGATATTGCCATCGTTTTTACTATCACTCAAACGTTATTTCATCGAAGTTTTTTCAGTACATCTAGGAAAAATTTTTCATTATTTTGTGGTTAGTTAGTTAATTTTCTATTCAAGTTAGTACCCAGAAGACCCAGAAGGTTATTCAGTTGTATTGATTCGGTCTAGTATGAAGAGATAAGAGTAATGGGGATGATAGCAGATAGGAGTATTGATGAAAAATGATCTGCAATTTAAAAATAATAAACTAAGTCCGATACTCTTGACTCAATTATTGACTGCTCAAAGATATTGACTTCAAAGAACCGACTGTAACATCGACGAGTATCGGTAACCGCATGAATGTGGATTATATACAATACATTTATATCCGAGAAGAGAAAGAGATAGTATAGAATCGTTGAGGTAATATCGACCATTGATACTGTACCAACGAATTGCTTTTGAAATTAAGTGGACACGTTCAAAGATTCATTGCAAACTGAAATCCGATTACCTTGTACTTGCTACTCGATCTATTCTATAGACTTTAGATTTTATCTCTTTTATATTGACAAGTAACATTGTCGCAGTACTTACTTTTTTCAGATATCCATAAATCATTAAATAAAAACATTTATGTTTTTATTTTAAATTCTGAGTCGTTTAAGTTTATTCATCAATATTATATTACTTCAACTAAAATTAAAAAAATTCTTTGTCTATTTTTTACTTGATTTATCCGAGGAAAACTGAATTTTACGTAGCTGTTAAAAAAAAAAATCAGTCAGCATTTTTACTTTGAGAAATGATTTCACGCAATAAAGTACTCGGTTACTTTATTAATATATATCTTTATGTGCTTAGTTTGTTAAAATTATTTCAATTTTTTGACTGAATAAAGGTTTAAAATTAAACGCTTGAGAAGTTTTGTTAAGTTAATTTTTTGTGTGAAAAATTTAACGTGTTTTTGGAACTTTTCCATTTAATGACTCAATCAATAATTACCTTGGTAGGTATTGTATTATAAATGTGAAGTCATTCTTTCGTTTTACAGTTTTCAACTTCTCCCACTCATTTATGAAGTATATAAAGCATGTGACCTGAATAAACTTTTTTTTTAATTTAACGAAGGTACAGTAAATTTTCTCATTTTTTACTCAACAAATGTCAAGTATTACCTCTTCAAAAAATTAAATATGCAATCATTAAAAAATAACAGTTCGTAAAGACAAGACAAAATAATAATACTTATTTTATTTTTAAATGTAATAAGTGAAGCAAACAATATTTTAAACTGAGGATGTTTTACTTCACCAAAATAAATTATAAATAACTACTTTTATGTTTTAAATTGAAATGAAAATTACAAGCTTCTTTACTTAAAAAAAGTAAGTATTTATGAATTACTTAACAAGAAAGATAAAAAAAAATT
>CAJNRD030001124.1:7440752-7455628 GCA_905319865.3 Cotesia congregata | reverse complement strand
TATATAGGTTGCCGTGGAATTTATGGAGAAATTAAAATTATAAAATCACAGAAAATTTTTGAGTAACCTACATTTAAATGGCGTCAGAACATATTTGGCAACGTTGCGTAGCGCGCGAGCTTGAGACCATTCAATAAATTCAAACTAATTTATTTATTTACTCTGACTGCAAAAACTTAAACGTGGTTAAGGTTATATTGTGCAAATGAAAATGTAAACAACCGAAGTACAGCATTGCCAAATCACGGACAGGTTACTAGCAGTTGATTTGAAAGAGTCAAATTAATTTTTGTATTTATAACTATTTTTTTTTTTTATTTTCAAAATTTCAACGATTAATGCCTCATATACTATTTATTATTTAATTTTACGAATTTTTATGGGTTTCTTTTTTTAATTTATCGTATATTGACTACTACAATTATTTTGACTCAACTGGAGCGAAAGGATTTCCTTAAATTTAAGTAGAGAAAAAAATTTACAGACGAGACTTCGCTTCACTAACTTGTTATTATTAATTTATGTTGTATTATCTCACATACTTTCAATTAAAATAGAAGGTGAAAGGTTTTTTCAACTATATAAATATTTATAAAGTATTTCACGAAGAAGATTAAGAAGATTTCATTCTCATAAGTAAAGTAATGTCGAGTTTTTAGTTCGCTTTTTTGTACGTCGGGTAAAGGTTAATGAGTTTGTGGTAAAAAGAAACAAAAATACAAGATAAAGGTGTTATGTATGCTCAGGTGGTTGATGTGAAAGGTGAAGGGATGAAATTAGAGCAAACTAAAGAAAAAAGGTTTGCTTAATTAACTATGCGGCGCATAGAAAAAAATTAAAATCATAAAATGCAGAACTGTAAAAGAAAATACTGCTAAATACATACTATCCATTAAATAAAGTATATTTTTATTCTTTTGGCGATCACAGTTTATTTGACGCTTTATATAAAGTTTATTCTACTCGGGATTCAACTCGGTTTATTTCTTATTCGGCTGAAAACTCTTTTGTATTACTTGCTCCTATACTTTCTCGGGTTTTTCACGGCGATTTTATTATTAAATCAAGCCTTAGATATTATTTCCTAAAAGTTATACGGCGCGTGAATATACTTTACTACTGATTTATTTACTTCCTATATAATACACCACTTTTCTCCGCTTAAATTATTCTTTACCTTCCAATATTTCAATATATACCTGTATATTTTTCGCAACACTTCTAAAACCTTGTCAACAGACTATACTATATTTATCCCCATTGTAAAATGTTCACGATAATTTTTATGAAAATTTATTCATGAATTTCACACTGCGAAAAATTTCCGGTAATCGTTGTAATGTAAGAGAAAATTTTTAAAACCGATAAAGTAGTAAGTTACACTTTGTAAGGTATTTTATTTTTTTATATCATAAATAAATTTTTAATGGTAAAAAAAGGCAATTGATGCTTTTTGCTGATGAAAAAAAAAATTGATATTACTTGGAAAAAAAAGTCCTAGCTCATCTCTCCGTATAATCCAATAGTCTACGTGAATCTATACAAAGGAGTCAGCAATTTTTTTTATATTCTACTTTGCAAGATTTGTAATATGACGGTACTCTCAATTGCTACAAATATTTTTCATTTTAGCATGCATCGGATAAAAAAATAATTTATAGAAACTTTTTTCAATCATTTTCATGAGACATTTTCAGATTTTCGTATGAAGATGAGTGCATATGAGTATCTGAAAATCCTCTTACAACGTCTATGTCAGTAAATTTACAGTCACAATATACACAATGCGGCGCTTAATAAGGTATTTTAAAAATGCAGCATAGATGATAAAAATTCCATGAACATATGCTACTCATTTCTCGGAATAAAATGTAAATATTCCAGAAACTAGAAAGCTCTTCTACCACTCTTCCTACCGTAACATTAATCTTTATTTAACTACTAATTTACATAAGTATTTACTTAATTAATTGCACTCTTTTAAGAAAGTATTCATGTTTTCTTTCTTTGAAATTAACTCATTAAATTTTACACCAAGTTTTAGTTTTTATATTTATATTTATATCTCCACAGTAATCGTCAGTAGACACGGAGGATTTAAAAAAAAATTGCCGATGAATTCTCTGTAAAGTTTAAAACAAGAAATTGTCCCCCTAACATTTTATGAGTATTTCGCTTAAGAAAAGCTCAATTATCTCTTTCGAATACGACAAACGTTGGACAGATAAGATTTAAAAAAAAAACTATTATCATTTCTGTTCCTTGTTCTCAGGATGTCCGTTAGCGTACGACTTTTATACTTTTATTTGCTGCAATTACGAAAATTGTCACGATCTCACTTAGACCATTTACTTTAAAGAAATACTTTATTTAAGGTGATGTTACAAAATGGCAATTGTATCTATATTTTATACTTTAAATTTATAATAATGTCTTACTTTTATCTATAATCGTACAAATTGTCATAAAATCTTAAAAAAAAAAATAAATAAAATGATGTGTCCCATTCAACACAATTGAAATTTAATGCACAAGATAAAATCTTTTCTGCCCTCCGGCCGGAAAGTGGCAACTTTCTGGCCGCTGCGCTAAACAAAGTTGCCACATTCCGGCTACGTCGAGCAGAAAAATAGTATACACACCTTGGCCAGTAAAAACTGGCCAGATATAACTATATTTGTTAACTATTATTAAATACTTATAAACTATTTTACTAAATATACTTTCCTCTCAAATAAATATTTATTGAATGTTAAAAAGTATTTATTAGAATTTAATAAATTAAATAATTGTTTTTGAATAAATTAATTTGTTAATAGCTAATAAATCTTCCCATCAGCGTCTATTGATAATTAATAATTTGCAATAAATTTGATAAAAAAACTTTGTTTATTACGTATCGATCATGGACACGATTCACATTACTTGTACCCGCGGGAAAAACAGATTAGATCTGGCCATATATTAACAGATCTGGCCAGATCTGCTAAGGCAGATCTTTAAATTGTCTCTATCTGACGATATCTGGCCAGATATAATCAGATCTGGTCAAATTTTAAAATTGCCCAGGTTAAAAATGATTTTATATAATTATATATACTCATACATAATTATATACGAAAAATAGCTATATATAATTACATACAATTATATAGAATTATTTTCATAAGAAAAAAAAAAAAATCGGCGCGCACGGGAACCGAACCTGGGACCTGACGCTTGAGAGACTAATTCAATACCTGTTTACCAACGAGACTTGTAATAACTATAGTTAATAGCCTTAGCAGATCTGGCCAGATCTGTTTATATATGGCCAGATCTAATCTGTTTTTCCCGGGTACAAGTAATGTGAATCGTGTCCATGATCGATGCGTAATAAACAAAGTTTTTTATCAAATTTATTGCAAATTATTAATTATCAATATACGCTGATGGGAAGATTTATTAACTATTAACAAATTAATTTATTCGAAAACAATTATTTAATTTATTAAATTCTAATAAATATTTTTTAACATTCGAAAAATATTTATTTGGGAGGAAAGTATATTTAGTAAAATAGTTTATAAGTATTTATTAATAGTTAACAAATATAGTTATATCTGGCCAGATATAATAAAATCTTTTTATGTCTGATTTTTTTTTCAACCCAGATATAGTTATATCTGTTTAGATCTGATCAGATATGACTAGATCTGATCATGTCTAATGTATTTATCAACTCAGATATAGTTATATCTGTTTAGATCTGATCAGATATGACTAGATCTGATTATGTCTGATGTATTTTTCCACTCAGATATAGTTATATCTGTTTAGATCTGATCAGATATGACTAGATATGATCATGTCTAATGTATTTATCAACCCAGATATAGTTATATCTGTTTAGATCTGATCAGATATGACTATATCTGTTCATGTCTGATGTATTTTTCAACTCAGATATAGTTATATCTGTTTATATCTGATCAGATATAACTAGATCTGATTATGTCTCCAATCCCATGTCTGATCAGATATAAATAGATCTGACCAGATATAATTAGATCTGACCAGATATAATTATATCTGGTCAGATCTAAACCGTTTTCCCCGGGCACACCTTGGGCAGTAAAAAGTAAAGCCTCAGATCACATGTTTGTAAACCTCGGCTTCGCCTCGGCCAACAATTACATGTGATCTGAGACTTTTCTTATTTTACTGGCCTAGGTATGTAATATACTAATTTATTTAAAAAAAAAAATAAAACATAATAATTTGATTTGGCTGAAAATGTTCTTAATCCTTTAGAAAATCTTCTTAATCCTTTAGAAAATTTAATGAAAATTCTTATAAACTTTCTTTGTTGCTTCTTTTCCCCTGCATCTACTTGAATTATAAATACAAAGACACGAAGAAGTATCGTCGAGCAAAGAATAACGAACAAGTAACTATTAAGGTTTCTTCACGGATCCCGATATAGGTCCCCAGGTGGGAGAATTTGAAACCTAGTGATAGGTTGTTTCCTGGCACGCGTGCTTGGCATATAATGTCACCCGCTAAGACTATGTGCCGTACCCGTGGGCCAGAAACAAGTTTGTCAACACTTGAGAGCTTTCTCGACGGCGTTGCAAGAATTTCTCGGTAGTAATAAAAGATAGAGAATGAAAATAAATAATATAGCACCAAACAAAATAAAATAAAAATTTAAGATCAGGAAAATAAAAATAGTGCAAGGATATATAACTGACGAATCGCCGTCGGATCAGCTGGATAAAAAAGTGGTCTTCCGTTAGCGCCCTCTATCAGCGGCTCTTTCCACCCACCCTCTTCTTCGTACTCTCACTCTCATTCTTTCTCTCTCGATGTATATACCACTCGTTTTATATTTTTTCTCTACCAGCAGACTGCCAGACCATCTATCTCTTTCACTCAGGCTCGTCTTTCGTTCCCTCATATCCCGGTCCTGCCACTTGGTTTTATTCCACTCGGGTTCCACCTAACACGGGGCGAAAGCTGCCAGATTAAAAGTGGGTATTCTTTCAAACAACTCCAGCTTCGCGTATACACACCACTGAGCACAACTTACCTCGTTTCTTTATTTATTTTTTTATTTCTTAGCCTCTTTTACTCTTCACCTGCATCGAGGCCAAAATAAGTGCTCCACACATATCCAATCTTTTAGTTCTTCCTTACGTTTCCTTTCAGTTCTTTCAGACGCTTTACAATTGCTTGAAACAAGTCAATCACTTGTGCAATCGTCACTCTACTTTTTTTCTTTAATCATATTGAATTGTCGTTGTCTCAACAATCCTTAGAAATCACTACGCTCTTTTTTCAACGGCCCGATTGCAAAATTGATAGTTTTAAAAATTATTTCGGATTCTACCTTGAATGGAAATTTTCAAAATATACTGGTTAACTCAAGTGCTGCTAATGTTGCTCATAATGGTGTTCTATTTTCAAGATATTTTTATATTTTTATATTCAATAAAAAATTTAGTTTGTCTAAACAATAATACCTCTCGAAATGGAACAACATATACTAAAAAGAGATGCATTAAGGTAATGAATTATTAAAAAACATAGTTTCATTGTTCATTGTTTTTAAATTATTGAGCAACAATTAATCATTTATCATTGCTCGAATTTCAGCGTTTGACAGTAATTTTTTAATGATTCATTTCGCGTAATTAATCAACTTTATTACTCTCTTAAAATAAATCAGTGGAATTTCACTGATTCCAACCAGTGAATAACAATTTTACGCCAAGTTTGTGGATAATGCATTAAAAACCATTGAATTAGAATTCGCATTCGAATTTTTTTTTTTCATTCTGTCATTTTGAAAATTGCAATAAAAAATAATTTAAAAATTTTTAATTCTATCAGGATTAAAAAATAAAGTCGTTAATCCTAACTATCTTATTAAAAATGAATTAGTAATTTGTAATCTCAACACTCGAATTCAAAATTAAATTTTCAACTATTTAAAAATTTTGCAACCCTGTGAAATTCACACAAACGATTGCAATACAAGTCTTTTAGCACAAACCGTAAAAAGTAATAGTGGTAATCTGTGAAGTAATAAACAAACCTCATAATTTCGAGAAGTGTAAAGTCTTAATTGAGACCTGAAATAGTTGAAAACTCTAAGTTATATAGACAACACATTATACGAGTAAACTTTTCAAATTGATAACATTATGGAAACGGTCACTTGGTGGCGAGCTGTTTACCTCAACCAACACACGAGATAGTACCTAAATTCTGTGTATGTCGCTTTTGCTCGAATTCTAATCTACCGACCTATCACATTATAACTTAATTAATTAGCTGTCAAATGAAAATTATCAACATCGCCAACAATAATTCTAACTCTAACAATCTGTTATATTGATTGACCAATCAACTCAGTAGTATCAAATTACTTAACGCTGATTGATTATCGACAGGTGGTTTATTTAGTGGCGGAATGGCTCTCGCAAATATATAACCCTTTAAAACAAATAAATTACCAGCTTATGTGTATCTTTCGAGGAGTTATTCCGAGTGCCGGGATGGTATAGTTGGCATATTATTCGGGTAGATTTAGGGGTGAAGAAAAAACGGACGAGAGGAAAAAAGACTCTTAGAGGAGAAGGATTGCCATGGATTTGTGGAAAGTTAAATAATTCATCGTGTCTCCCGTGAGAGACACCCTGGTAGCCTCACTTACTATCAACCAGCTACTCTGTATACCGTGCACACAACCATCTCCTCTCTTCTCTCTGCACTCTGGTCTGCCGGTGCCGACCATTCCTATGGATGCTACAACCCTATTATTCAGCATCTCTCTCCGGCAAACTAAGGTCTTCCTGTTTCCTGGCACACACTGGGTATTCGGGAGTCAAGTCGGGTTCACGAGCAATAGCTGTTGCCGAGAGACCAGTAGTTCGTTGGTTAGTATATAAACTCGAAAATACCTTCGGCATATGGATGGTAAGACGCGGCTTTCATTTATTTCCTCCCCGGTCGAGTGCATTTGAAACGTCGTCCGAGAATAGGAATACGTACGCGTTTGACATACTAAGACGAAACAACGGTCAGCATTTTTTATCAACAGAAACCTTTCTTGTAAATGTATCTTCTGGTTTAAAATCTACAATAAAATAAGCTACAAAAAGTACCGACATATAATAATATAAATACCGGAATTTCTTTTTTTCTACTCAGGAATTTTATATTTTTCGTTTGAAATAAAATTTTTTGTATACTCTCTTCTCTTGTCTTTTCTGTTATGTTCTCTTCACTTCTCTTTAGTAAACGTATATATCTTTGATGCAAAATAATTGGAGCGTGACTTTGTCTTTGCTTTATTTTACTTTACCAGTATTGTATATTATTATTTTTATTATTATCATTATTATTATTATTATTATTATTACTATAGTAGAGTAAAGTATAAGGAAAAATTTTCTCGGCTGGTTTATTATATGCCGGATGAAATAAAATATGGCGGAGTGAAGAGGCGATACGGGGTAACCAATTCATAAGAGAGTTGAGTGGTAAAGGAGAGTAAAAGAGCCAGACGTTTGCTGGTTCGCGACGACGGAATAATGGAAAATATACCGGGGGCGTTGTAAGAAGAATAAGAAGACGAGCAGAAGAAGAAGTTACTCGAGAATGAGGGGGAGGACTGTTAGCGACACCCACGAGGGCTTTCCTATACAAATGTTGCTTTAAAAATAATTGTACTCCTGGCCGAATTGCTCATGGGCTCTCTCGGTAATTTGAATACACTCTCTTTTAAAATACTCCTCTCGTACCCGAGGGGTTGGATTATGTACATATTATGTGAAAAGGGGATGCTAAAAAATACAATCCGCTTATACTTTCTTCACATTTGCGCGTTGGATATTTAAATTATTCAAATTAATTTCGCGAAAATTATATTCTTCCGCGTAGTAGACATTATCAATATAATTTAATCGGCTATACTCGTAAATCCATGAGTCCAGCTTTATTTTTAGCTTAATGGTGTTCTTTTTTATTATTGCTTCTTATAATCGATCTTTAACTGCGATTAAATGAACAATTAATGGATAAGAAAATAATGTTTTATTTTAATTGAATCAATTTTAAATTAAAATGAAAACTACATTTGAAAAAAAGGTTAATTTGATTTAAGTTAAAAAAAAAATTTTGCGCTAAAAAAATTATTTTGAAAAGTGTCATGGTTTCATGTGAAGACTGAAAAATTTTGAATTAGGTAAAATTTACTTAAACTAATAAATATTTATTGATTCAAGATTTTTTCTATGTAGTTGAAGACGATGAAATTCTTCAAAATTAATCTCTCAGTTCAAGATTTTTCGCTTAAGTTGAGTTAATTTGTTTTTTTTTTTTTTTTTTTTTCAAATAACTCCACAGGAAAAAATTTTAAATTATTGGACTGTAAAAAATTTATGAGACTTGGTGTAAAAATTTTCAACTCAGACCCGATGGAATCATAAAATTGTATCATGAAATGGTTAAAAAAGTAAATACGACACCGTGTAAAAAATACATAAATAAAAATTTTATGCAACAGATATTTCACACCGACATTTTACACTTATACGGTCGTCAAAAAGTCCTCGGGAACCATTTTCATACCTAAATTTTTTATGGTGTGTGTTACAAAGTCCGAGTTAAAATTTTTTGAGTTAAATATAAGACTTTTATGTGTTAATTTGATACAATTGTGTTATTAATACGCAGTATAAAAATTTTCACAAAATTTTTTTGACGCAATGACGAAAAAATTTCGTATTTCGCAATTATTGATTTTTAAATAATAATTTAAACTTGTTACATGAGTGGATTTATTTTTTCATTATTATTTTTTATATATTTCGAGGCAAAATGAAATACAAAATAATTGGTACTATTGAAGTTGGTGAACTGAATACAATTGGGAGGTTATTGTGAGAGTGATGTAGTGATTACATGATATTGATGGATTTGAGGTACAATTGGTATTCATAGATAGAAATGAATAGACTAATGCCCGTCCAGTGCATGCCCTTTGATAGAAATCGTACAAACGTGTAACAATAACGATAGGAATCCATTGAAACTATCATACAAAACTATGACATAGTAGTCGTTGTGAAGACAAACCGCAAAATGGTTCACTGAATTCAAACAGAATGGCACACACGTAAGAATGGAAAAAAGGGAATATCCGAGAATACATCCGTTAATACTCTCCCAGCCTTTTAATTCTTTAGCTATCCATATTCTTCTTTAAGAACAATGACTTTACCAAGTATTTGACCTACAGATATATAAACTAACTAAATAAATCCTCTGAAATAGAGTCTGAAAGTGTATGTAAAAAAATATACACAATACCGCCTGCTAAAGACAAAAATAAATTGACGACAGCTTTGAACTGACAAGTAGTTTATTTTTTTTTCGTTACTCCGCGTAAGAAAATGAATAGTGAATTATGCTCTGCTGAATAAACAATCAGAAGATAAAGAGACGCGTTAATTTAGGATTTAAACTTTATTATTCATTTGTTTGTAGAATTTAATAGTAAAAAAAAAAAATAAAGTTAATATAAAAATTTATTGAGAAAAGATGCCGAGAAATCATTTTTTTTTAAATGCAGAAAAGAGAAATTAAATTGATGGCGTATTATTTTCGGTGATTGCCAATCGGCCAAAATGTTGAGCTTGTAAATATCCAAATTCAAACTGATAACTCCCGATACGCAGAAAAAAAGAATTCTGGTGTTAGAAAAAAAGAATAACTTTGATTGGAAAAAATATAGAAAAAAAAAATACATATACGCATATATACATATATGTGATGACCGCGTGAGTGCGTTATCGTATAGCGCCTCGAGAGACATTCTGGCAAATTGATTCAGCCCGGTATTTTCGAATGCGATCGTTCAGACGTTATCTCGAAAAGTTACGATGCAAATGCAAATTCAGTCGAGTGTTATCTAGAGATCTGTATGTGTATGTCTGTATACTGTAGATGTGCTATCGATCGTTTGATAGGTGAAGGTAACCAATACTATACTATGCTATATAGTATATAATATAATATCGAGAATATATCAAAGCACCCGGGTTTGGGGATGTAAAAACAGACAGAGATAAAAATTTGTTTGGTTATAATTTATAATACAATATAATGCTAAATGACCCAGACGTTTTAATGAATCAGCTTATCGAGATTATTAATAGCCAATAATCAATTATGAAAGCATACTTGCGGTATTTATGAGTAATCTAGGTGATTCGCTGAATATTTCCCGGCCAAATATTGTGTCAATATGTCATCAGCTTTTCCGTTAAAAGCATCATTAGCATTTACTCCATATCTATTTATCCTCACATTGCTAATATTATACAATGCCTTCACTATTATATAATATTGTTGCTGCTGTTAGTATTATTATTATTATTATTATTTATTGTTATTTTAAAGCTATCGAATATATAAAACTCAAAATAGTATGCTAGCGAAAGAATTTATTTGAATATTTTACCTCGGTTTTTGCTTTTAAACTAAGTCATAATAGACGCACAAATTACGAGCATATCTCATTAAAAAATAATGATTTCCCTTCTGTAATATGCGTATAGTCCACAAAGCCATTCAGCAAATAACCCTTTTTCTGGCGGGTATGTTTGCGTAAACAATTCACGGTAAATAACGTTCATTTATTTTACTTATACATTTATAAGTACATTTTTTATTATTACAATAGTAGCAGTAATGAGTTTCAACTGTTATTTGCTCAAGAAAAAATTATCAGGAAAGATTAACCAAAAGCTTGGAATTAAAACTTCACCTGTGTATTTTTTTCAAATACCGTGTTATAATCAGTGCCAAATAAATTATTCATATTGTAATAAAAAAATTTGCTAATCAGCCACAGATTTTTGATTAAATCTTTTTATACTAAAAATAAGAAAATAAAGTTTAATGTTAGCTATAATTAAGTGAAAATATTAATGGAATTTCACACAGCTCATTTATGAAATTTTCAAATGTCAACTCACAAAACTCAGATTATTTCATTTATCGTGAAATGATGTATAAGCTAAAATTAAGTCATCTAAAGAACTTTCCGTAATAATTAATGAAGAAAAAGCCCGTATGACAAGAAAATAATTTTTCTTAATGAAAAACTTCTACCAGTAACAATGTAATTAAATACTAATCTGGATATTAATATAACGCAGTGGTCGTAATCATTCTATAGGGAAGTAGTTTTATTTTACGAATTTTATTGGAACAAAAACCTATTGGCAGGAACGCAGATACTCTATTATTCTTATCGCGAAGCCATATTTTACGCTACTATTCACATAAATAATACATTGTCTCAGTAAACTTTTTTTTCGTTTCACATACTGATTATATAGTGTATCCACATAGACACATTTGTTGTAGCTATTGTACCGCATTTTCGGAATCGCTGAGCGTATTTGCACCGTTGCCAAGTCTTCGCTATTGTTTTGAGCCATTTTATACACTATAATTGACCTAAATCTTATAATTCACGTAATAGTTTTTTCATTATCTTTCTCATAACAATTTTTTATGTCAACAGCACAACATTCAAGACGAGCTTACAGAAAATGGTTAACTTTTTTATTAGATCATTAGTCTTCAGTTAAATATCTATTAATACATTATCGATTAAATAGGCATTTTTTGGTTTAATAACAGAGCATAGAAGGATAATTGAAAGAAAATTAAATCATTTTTCCATTCACACCAGATAAATTACCAAAAAATTAACCGATAAAATACAGAGTATTGGAAAAAGGAAGGGCTCTAACGCGTTGATCATATGAATGATGCGACGCACGCGTCATTTTCAATCGTGTTGCTCACTCGAAAAATAAAAAATAAAATAAAAAATGGACGCAAGCCTGTCAATAAATTTTGTGCGATTGTCCAGTGAAATGGTTCAGCAGAGTTGTAAAAAGGTGATTTATTTACATTGCGAGATAATTGATTTACTATGGTAACGCGGACTATCCTATTCTCTCTATTTCCTCGATTACTCCAAAAATTCAATTCTCCTTCTCCTGTACTGGCCAGGCTGACCTCTCTCTTGTTCCTCTACTATTTACTTCCGCCTGCTATTACTAATATTATTCAAAATTCGAGTTTTTGTTTTTCGATTTTATTATTAATATTTTAAATTATATACTTTTTTAACTGGCTGAGAGTTTTACTTTTTAAGTGGTAATTTGGCAACTCAGTTCTCATTCCAAACAAAGTTAACTTATGATAATTCAATATATACAATCCATTACTTAGAGTAAATGTAATAATGTACAAATAAAGGAAATTTTTACTTATTGGAAGCAAAGATGATTTTGAACGAAATATAGGGATCGAAACCAAGCTTTGCTAGCAATTTTTTCTGTTTAAGTTTGTTCCATCAAATAATTATTAATTAAAATTGCTGTGGCAATATTATTTTTTAAATTTATTTCAAAAGTATTCAAATTATACTTATTGTGATCAAAACTATCGAAAAATCATAAAGCCAAAAAATTTTTAATCATAATTCGTAATTCTCAACAGCCACATATGACTGCAGGTTGTTAGTTTTCATTATTATTATGATACAGAAATTTTTAAAATATCGTATATAATATGTGAATGTATAGGTAATAAACGAACATTACTGTTATTGTTATTTTTTCTATTATTATTATCATTCACCATAAAATAATAAAACACTGGATCTAAACCACCTGATTGACCCGTTCATCCATTATCCATAAGCAAAAATTTGTTATCGCACTCCCTGTTACGTGTGTTTGATTTGTACCCAGTATTTATGCAATCGGCCGAATATTTTACGAGAAAACGAAATACACTAACCCGTGGTAGCTTTTTCATAAAAAGCTTTTTCGTCAAAACTAATACATCCCATGTTATTTGAGTCATCCATTTTTTACGATTGGAAACGTATTAAAATATACATCTCACAATAAACGATCGTTTTTCTCGTATCTTGAGCTTACGTATCCTTTTCAGCACATAAATGATTTAAAACCTAACTATTGCATGTAAAAAGCAGAGCAAGATATAATCACTAAACGTAATCTATAGTTAGTGAATATATGCTGATAAAGAGCAGCTTTTATTCCAAAGTTATTTTATTCAGAGATAAAACATTGCACATCCATTAAGTAATAAAGGTCTTTCATGCATGAGATTTATTATTAGATAAAATAGAATCTACGACACCTGGAAGAATTGTTAATTATTAATCTCTGAAGATATAGTATATTACGACCTAAGGCCAGAAAGTTGGATTTCCTGGCGTATGTGATATGATGGCCGAGGCGTAGCCGAGCTATAAGACATACGTCAGAGCATACAACATTCTGGTCATGGGTTGTATACTATTTTTCTTGCTTTCCAGCCGAAAGTACGTAACCCCGGGGAAGGGGTTTTGTAAAACCGAGGCGAAGCCGAGGTTTTGCCGGGGGTGAGGGGGGCGCCGCCCGACTTTTGTAAAGCCAAGGCGAAGCCGAGGTTTTACTGGTCGGGGCGGGCATAATAAAAAAGTAAAAATTAATAAATAAAAAAAAAATAAGTTATTTTAAAGTTTACTAACAAACGCTCTGATTAAGAGAGATAACATGCACAGAACTTGTCACAAATATTTAAACTCGATTTAATAACAGAATTAATTTTTTTAAGTTGATTAAAAATTAGTTTTTAATTAGACGGCTAAGAAAAATTGAAATTTAATTATTAGAAGCTTGTAGAGTACATTGATTGTTTTATAAACAAATCGCTTTACTAGCTGTCAAAATATAAAAGAAAGCACATAAAATCTATAAAACTTTTATATTTTATATTTTATTTTCTAAAATTTTTATATAAATTATTTGTGCAGTATTATTATTAATTAAATAGTTCATTAACAATAATCTAGTAAGAAATTATTTTTATTTATTTGACACTTTTTGGTTAGTTTATGTGTTGACATGTTACATACAGACGATGTTGTGACTGTTATATACAGTTGAAACTCGCTGTATAGGCCGGCCGCACCACGAAAGTACGAAAGAAAGCGAGGCTCTCTGTGCTGCCGGCCAGAAAATATGCGTAGCGCGCATGCGTAGAGAGCCGGCTGAGCCGGCCATAAAAGTTGCTCTTCCTGGAGTAAAGAGCGTCCAGGATGAGCGTACTTTCGGCTAGGAGAGCAAGAAAAATTTGTTTCATATTCAAGAGTATCAAAGCATGTCATGTTCAAAGACATTCAAATTTTAGTTAAAAATTGTATTGTAACGGAAAAAAATCGTGGAATAATTTTTACTTCACGACAGTAGTAAAAATTAACCACATAGTGTGGTACTTCAACCTATGACAATACACAGGACTGATTCTACACCATTACTTGCATTTACTACACTACTCTAGAGGAATAAAAAAATCCGAACGATCGATAAGACTACACTTCTAGTTTTAGCAGTTACACCGATTGAAATAGTTGAAACTCGTGTAGTTACCTTAACAACATAGGGGAAGAGGGGGGGGGCAAAATGGGGTACTTAAGCAATCGTTATGATTTTAAGGACTTAAATACGCTGATTTTTCTCGTTTTCAGTCATAATTAAAGATAGATAATCAAATTTCAAGTTGCCGTAGAAAAAAAAAGTTTTTTTTTTTTGGGCAAAATGGGGTACTCCCTGAAAGAGTGAAAAAAAAATTTCTTCAGCCGAAAATGAAATATCGTTAAAAAAATAACATTTTCTTATCGATAAGTCTACGAAAGAACCCAAAGAGAGGAACAAATCACCCAAAAAAGACATTGTTAGTTGAAGCAATATATTCCAAACAAAAATTGAGGTAGTAAAAAAAAATTT
>CAJNRD030001124.1:7390172-7429827 GCA_905319865.3 Cotesia congregata | reverse complement strand
AAAGGACGCCAGGTAATTTTTCTAAAATTACCAAAAAATAACCGAAATTCGAGGGGCCTCGCCGGACGATCAATTAACGATCTAAATTAATGCGAATGGAAAATAAATCACGAAATACTTACAGTCAGGATTAATATATAATTTATAATCAGCAATACTAAACAATTAATTATAAGTAGTACCTCAAATTATTTAATTAAATAGGAATGTAAATCGCAGGAAAAGATTCCGGGAATTAACTTACATAAAATAAATTATTATTAAATCGGTAAATATTAACAAAAATAAATTATTTATTTATAGACGTTGTTACTTAAACTAAATCTCTTTTCTAAATAACAAAATAAATCCTTTATGGAGTTCTGATTAATACATACAACTTTTTCTTTAACTTAATTTATAATATTGCGTTCGAGAATAATAATATTCGCAATGAAAACAATAATTATAATAATGATTAAAACTCAATACTATTCAATTTGTTCTGCGCTCGAAAATAGCACTTGCAGTAATAATAAATATTTAATATTAATAATTGTAAATGACGCTAAGCAATAACTGCTTTGATAACTAACGTCATTCGTAAATCAAACTAAAAATAATAATCGCAATAATGAACTATGACGTAATGTCTTAATTAAAAATTGCTGGCCGTATCGAGGACCCAACACGCGGCTTTCAGGACAGGTACAAATATTCCCAATAATAACCCTTACTCGCTACGGGATCGACCCGATTAATCGATAGTGAATTTAATTAAACAATAAAAATGAATTATCTGAGCCAGGAGACAGCGGTGTACGGATAACAAAATGGCTCAACTTGTGAGTACACACCGAAAAAGGAAGCTCAACCCAAGGCACCAAATCCACACTCCTTACAATAGCGGAGGTCCCACGTGTCTTCCTCACACCAAGCGGGTCACCACGTGTCTATTCAATCTACGTCACCGTAAACCGTTCGAGGCCTCGTGTTCGATCACGAGGGCCTCTTTAGCCATTTTCCCAAATTTAATAAACCTTTAGCTCGCGATCGATAATACAGGACTTCGACCGTGCGAGTAAAGGCTATGATAATAAAACTAGGTACTATAACTATGATTTACGGCGATACATACAAATAATAATAATGATAATAATGAATTACAAATAATTCATTGTAAATATCTGAAACAAATGTAAAATTAATTCTTAAATTATAAACAATAATATTAAAAATTTCAAGTATAAATAATAATAATGATAATAAATTCAATAAACAAATCAATGTATAGATACAAAAATAGAATTGAGACACACATCGAGTGTGGATCTGTTGCCAGATATTAGGCGCAGGGAGGGACGCGCACAGGGAATAAAAACCCTGTGACAAACACTTTAGCAAAAAATGCAATTGTGCTAAAACTTTTGTTATAAAATACGAAATTTATCCTTGACAAAAAGCATGATAAAAAATTAACAGGCGAAAAAGTAATAAAAGTTGCTAAAACACATGTAACATATGTTCGATACAATCTCTGAGTTAAACAGTCAATTAGTATTCCAACGCTTCGGGTTATTTGACGTAATTTAATATCCTGTCTTACACATTATTTTGTCATCCATTATCAACCGTTGTACAACTGCCCTTTAATTATGAACTCACCGTATAAATTTCGAGTCGTTAGAATTATACATTAATTTTGAAATGGCTCACAATGACTAACTTTTAAAAAATAGATTTTCTTCCAAACAGGAGATCAAAGCCGAGAAACAATTTAAACTTTCTATTCTCTCTGAACAAAACTGGGTGAACTGGTATAGTACGTAATAATAATAATAATAATTTATAATTGAATCGTAAAAATGAGAAAAATTTCAAGAATTTGAACATTTAATAAAAAATTGTTTACCGTACTCTTAAATATTTTTCCGGCTTTCCTTTTTCTCAACTTTAACGTTGTCGAGATATGTCTCCAGATCACTGTACCACAAGTTACAAAAAATAAATAAAACAACCCTCCATAAATTTTAACGTTACTTTTATAAAATTCATGTCACGTGAGCATTTTTTATGTTTATCGTCACTCGCGTAATATTATCGATATTAGATCTTGTGCGTGCCACCGTCGAATTTTACGATAAAATGATATCAATATGATACAGCTCACTTATTATTCTACTGTACTGGGACGCTCGTGAGCAAAAAATTCTAGATGACGTCGTAATCTATGATAATATCCGTTTTACTACCCTAAATAAAAAAAACATGCTTTATTGCGCAATACTATTTAATAATAAAATCGGCATGTACTTGAATTTGCCTGAGCTGATAATTGTTTGTGGCGTTTATAAATTATGTTTCGAGTATTAATCCTATTACTTTATAAGTTAATTACCCGTACAAAAAAAATTTTGGTTCCGGATGAATTTCCGGATGAACTTCAGATCGTGAAACAAATATGAATTTCATCATGAAAGTCAGCTGGAATTCCAGCTGACTTTCATGATAAATTACGAAATATTATTTTGCGTATTGTGTTCTTCTACTCCAAAAAATTTATCCGAATAGACGTTATAGAATTGCAAATGTTGAGCCAGTGTAAATAAAACTAAAAATTCCAATATAACTGTCTCCAAATATTATTTCACAAATTAAAAAAATTAAGTTTCATATACAAAGTGATTCAAATTCATCATGAAATTCATCTGAAATTCCAGCTGACTTTCATGATGAAATTCATATTTGTTTCACAATCTGAAGTTAATCCGGAAATTCATCCGGAACCAAAATTTTTTTTGTACGGGTACTGTTGAGTGCTGTGCATATTTTATATTAATATTAATAATAAGTACAATTATTGTTTACATTAAAATTATTATTCAATAATCAAAATAATAACAACTAAATGTATTAACGTAAGCATTGTATACATTAATAAATGTGTATATTAAAGCACAAATAATATAATAAATAATAACTAGATTTATAGTTTATTAAATTAATAAAAATGCATTAAATTAATTGGGTTAGTGAGCCATAGGATCAATATCTTATTGTTAATTTACTCATTAAAAATAAAACAATAATAATAATAATGTAATATGTTAGTATAAAATTAGTACAGAGGAAAGACGGCCAGTCGTTAAATATATATAGGCTATTGGGTTTTAATTAGCTGAGTGAAGGAGTTATTCATACACATATATATCTCCATTCGTAGATATATAAAAGTATAAAAATTTTTAATTTATAATAGCGAAAAAAAAACAGGTGAATAAATAATACGTGATAGGAGGAAACATACAGCAAGAGAGAGAGAGAGAGAGAGACATAATAAGAGAATAAGAGAATGAAATGAAGAGAGAGAGATACAGAGAGAGACAGAAAGAGAGAGAGTGGTTATACAGAGAAAATGCTACAGACTATATCCTAATTTTGCAAAACAAACAAACGAACCAACCTCCTCGGAAAGGCCTAGCCGAAAATGTTCGCGGGTCCCCTGTAACAAAAATATAGATAAATCATAAAAAAATCATAGATAACTAAAAGAAATAGCTAATCGTAATTTTGTTTAATCAGTAAATTAAATTAATAATAATTTACTTTTTTTACAAAAGTACATTCTAGTAAATAAATTCAGTTGTCTGATTTGACACTGACCGTAGCTACTTATCGTTACGCCGCGCTTAGTCTACTTTATTATTTTATATAAAATAACAAATCCGCGGATTAAATTAAATTTATCAATAAATTATAAACTTAACATAAATAATATCTATATAATAATTAAATGGTAACTTAAAAAATAATAATTTTTCGTAATAATGTTTTATCATTATCAGTATCAGTAATTAACAAATTCCGTCAATCGTGACGTAAATAACAATTTTTAACTATGTACGAGCATACGTATATTTATCATGCCAGGCAGAGTTTTCTTGGCATTCAAAATAAATAAATTTAAGGAGAAGAGAGAAAGACAGAGAGTATAAGATAAATAATTCTACAGATATGATTACAAGAGAGTGTTTTTTTATTTTTATTTTTATTTTCAGAGCTCGGATTGCCGAGTTCTCACTCTCTCGACGGTTTCTCACCTCCGAGATTTGCTGGCGTTACTCTCTCGCAGTTGCACACAATGTAAAAAATGCATAAGCACGAGAATGATGATAGGATAGTGGTAGTAATAATGGTATACTGTGAAAGAGGATGGCGGGGGTGCATCGGCAAGAAGCCAAGGACCAAAAGTACCATCTGCGTCCCATCCTTGTCCCTAGTCTCAAGGGGTCGGTAAAGGGGTATAGTAATGGAACTTGCAGAAGCCCTTCTGTGCGCTGTGACTTGCCGAGTGCCAGCGGCTGGTTAGATAAGAGAGCGCGGAATAGCAGTATTAGTAGCAGTGTAGGGTGACAAGGATGTTACGGGGGTCACAGTTTGGTGTAACTCGTTGATAGCGCGTGGCAGCCTTTACGTACATCGCTTTTTAAAAGGACGAGGAGAAGAAAGAGAGATAAGTGGAAAAGAGCTCTCATAACACTTGGTAGCAGGTGGTACCGCCACCGTGTTATTGCTTCGCGAGTCGGCAAACTATCCGCGGTACCAAAATCAGAGCACTAGGATGAAATAAAAAAAAAGTTAGACTATTAATATGTTCTTACGATGTTTGTGTGCGGATACACTGTAAAAAATCGGGAGTGAATTTTTAATCTACGAAGTTTTTACACTAAAATAAATTTTAATTAACGGAAATAAGTTTCATATATATGCTAACAAATACTTAAAAAAATTTATCCAAAGTTTAAGTTTGTAAATAATATTTTTCTAAAATTTGACTTTTTTGAAACATTGAACTAAATTTTCATAAAGATTATTTTTTTTTAACGTAAAAAATTAAAAATAATAAATTAATAACATTGCTAAACATTAAATTAAATAAAATTAATTACTTCAATATTACTGAAGTTCATTGACGTATGGAAATTTTTAGGATTTCTTAACAAATAAATTATTATAGAGAGTATTTATTAAAAAATGATACTTAAAGAAATAAAAAAATATATTGATGAAAAACTAAGGATGAAGATTATATAAATTAAAAAAATTTCTAAGAACGCATTTTATAGTTTTTAAACGAATAACAAATATTTTATTATTTTCAACTAATAATTTTGATGAAATTTTTTTTCGCAGTGATTTTCACTCTTGAGGGATTAAATCAATTAAAAATCATTCACTCCGCAAATTTCTCACAGCGTATCGATATCGGTATGGAATACCAAAGTTAAGTAAGGGAGGGTGATTGTGTTGGGTGAATAAACTTTAGTACAAACAGGCCGTCTTTCCTCACACGTCGCGCGACCCTCCTATCCACGACCATACCCCACTCGACCTTTGACACATGCACGTGCTCACTAGAACGGTCCAGTAACCGCTATCCTATATACTACAATATATATCATATATTATATATAGTAGGTAGTATGTAGTATGAAGCATTATATACGTCAGACACTTATATGAAGCTTACAGTTGTCGAGTAGAAAAATAGAAATGGACTGTACCAGAAAATAATGGTTCGATTTAGCAAGTAGAGGTTTGCTGGCTGGCGAGCAGCAGACTTGCTGGCAACGGAAAACGATAAGAAATATCTAGCCGCGAGCGAAGTGTCTTAATCTTTTTAACTTGGACAAAGTAGCTGTCGATTCTCGGTACCTTGCTCGTGTAGATACTCCGATAATATTGGATATGTATTTTCTATTCACTTGCCAACAAATACTGAGCGGGCTTATTGGTTTTCTTTTGACGTTATCATAAATGTCAGTAAATAAAATGGGTACATGTCTTAATGTCAAATCCAAACAGCTAATGCAAAGTATAGACCTATAATATATTGAACTGAAATATACAGATTGAAGAGTTCAAATTTAAAAATATTTATACTTTATTGATTTTAAAATTCGAAAAAATGCTTTTAATTTTTTTATCATCGAAGAAAATATAGATGCGAGGAAAATTTAATTTGTAGAATTTAATAAAGAAATGAAAATAATTTATTTGATATTTTTGATTAGATATATAATGAATTTAAAAAAAATTTTCCCCTTTATCAACTTGATAAATTTTTTTCTTAATATATAATTTCAGGTAAGTTTTAATGGATACTTGAAAAGTTTCAAGGCTTTACGACCACCCGGATCTTGGAGAGTAAAATATTTTATCAAGACGTTTCTGATGATATTTTATTCGAAAGGTAGTAATTAAAAAAGTTTAACGGTGGATAATTGTGGCGTGCAAGCTTAAAATATATAGATAAATAAATAAACAAATAAAATAACATTATATGTATAGAAATAGAGATTTATATATATATATATATATATATATATATATATATATATATATATATATAACCTGAGGTAGAATTCAGTGGGTTGTGTTTTGTAACCCAACCAGAAACAACCGCACCGACTTGAATCTTTCTACTCTAATCTCAGTGTCCATAATCTTTTTATTTGATTTTATTTTATTTAACTTTTTGTATTTTATTTTTTCTCACTCTCAGGGCTCTGGCAAACTTTTCCGATTTAGAAGCTAATGGAGATACGTCGGAGGGAAAACTGGTGGTGGCAGTGCTACAATAATGTACCGCGAATGAGTATATATGGGCGTAAAATAAAAAACGTTAAGCAAAAACCCGATACGTTTTTATACTTCCAAGATATATATGTAGATGTATGTTTTATTTGTTTTTGTATTTCTCGAGCAATCTAACTTTTTTCCGAGTAAAGAGCCGCCTAACTCGGCTTAAAGAAACTAAAAATTGATTTAAACCTGAGGGCGAGACGTCGACACGTCGATCCAAACTTTTGGGTGCTTGTAATACAACCACCGTTAATTATTTAAGGAAGAACGGAACTCCCGAGATAATTACAATCCATTGACCCGTGCGCGAGTACCCGTAAAAGACGGGGCTTCATTTCGCGCGATTAATCTTAATTTTCATAAACCTATAATCTTTAATTAAATCACTATTGATTTGCCGGTGAGCCTCTCTCTGCCTCTTATTTCATCAGCAAGGCCTCTTAGGGGCACTAACTACTTCACCACACAAAATATCTCGAGGTAGTCCCAGAGAGCTAAATACTAAAGTGCTCCTTCCTAACTATATGTATATATATTGTGTGTATTTTAAACAAAATCAATTTTCATTCCCCAATTTAATTATTAATTTACGATACCATAAATAATACCTTAAACTCGAGCGGTTGGTCAACAAAATAAGCACTTGAGATTCTATTCATACACACCAAAGATGCTGGAGCGCACAGTTGTGAGAGATTATTTATGGTGATCGATACCGAGAGATAAAATTAATAAATATTAAATAAACATTCGTCATTATGTTACTTTAGCTATGGGATGCTTTCTTAATTATTTGAGCAGGATTTCCTACGATTCAACAAGAATTATTTAAGAGAAATTGGCTATTTTATTTAAATATTGCCTTTATTTCATCAGAAACGTTTTCAATCGTTATTTTCGGTGAATCTGACAACGTCATTTACTTGAAGATTTCTCTAATATAAACAACTATTAACTTAATGTTCTCACGGATGTTTATTGTTTCTTAATATTTTTGATATTTTAATATTCTTTGATAAAAAGAGCTTAGTCTTTAAAATCAGTTTATTAGTTTTGGGAATACGTTTAATTTAATTCTGGAAAATGATATGTTCGAAAGATTTATATTCTATATTTAATTATGTCAATGAACATTTTATAGCGGCTTGTCACGACGATAGCGTCGTCGATTCATTACGGATCTTTAGCAAACTCAACATACTTAATCTACCGACAAATACCAGGGTCAACTTCAAAGATAATCTTAATCGGTCAAGTAGTTCAGAAATGACAGGGTTTCAAAATTTTCAAAGTCTTAAAAAATTCATATTTTGGCAGTTTCTTTCACGGATAACTTTTGAATGAAATAACTTATCGAATTTCTGTAAATCGCATCTTAGTTCATCAAAAGAGCTTTCATTTTCCTAGACTAAAAATAATCTATTTAAATAAATATTTTTTGAAAGAAAAGTATCAATTATGAACAGTCAATAAATCGCATTTAGTAAATGATTTATTAACTATTAACAAATATTTATTAAATTATCTGATATTAAAAACTATTCATTAACAATTAATAAAGCTTATTAAAGATTATCTAATCCTTTAATCAATATATAATTTTTTTATTACATTAATAGCGAACGTACTCGATCTACTGAATTTCTAAATATATTCAGGTGGATAAAAAGCACCCTTAATTTAGAGAAAATTCACATCAAATAAAGTATAAAAAAAAACCACCGTTACGTTGAGGATAAAATTTTGAAAAATTATTTACAAGTGTGTAAAAATATAAATTATTAAAATTCCTGAGAACATACTGATATCGATTGAATCGTGAAATAGTTTAATGGATTGTAAAATGTATGTAGAGTGTGGAATTCCGGAATTTTCATCAGTCGTACTTGAGAGCAAACTTTCGATGAGTAATAGTCGGCGTAGCAATATTATTTCAGAGGGAGCAAAACACCAAAGTTGTATACAAAAATAATAAAAAAAAAAGTTAATTAACGAAAGTAAGAGAAAAGGAATAATGAAATAAAAGCTAAGTAAATATAAGTAGAGGATAATTAAGAGCATAATACGCGTGTGTGTATAGAGAGGAACATTTTAATGGGAAGTAAAGAAGGTGTTGGCTACGAGCGGCTGTAGAAACACCCCGTTATTTTGGTCCTCTTAGCCTTAGGGGATGGCGAGAGGTGGTATAAGACTGAGTCATGGTCCCCTTTGCTTTCATACAATACAAACAGCTTAATTGCACGGTGAGCCAGCACAGAGTAGAGAGAAAGAGCTATATGCCAAAAGAGATTCCTAGTGCCGGCGGCTGCTGATTCCAGATCGTTATGATTTCATAAATGTATATTATGTAATGAAGCATTTGGGTAAGCATTTGTTTTCACGTATATATGATTCTACATTATTTGGTCCTTATAATTCCGCAATAATAAAACAGCATTTATTTTGTGTTTATTCGAGCATTTCTTGTGGAAAATTTAGATAGCAATAATATTACATTCCATTTGCTTTGACAGTATTGTATATTTATATTGCAATTAACTAATGAAACACGTATTGGATTTATTTCACGATTTATCGGTATTCAATAAAAAAATCTATAAAATATATTTCTTTTACCAATCGAAGACAAACTTGAAAAAATACCAGGATTGTCTGTTATTAAGTTTGAATTAAAATTGATAATTCTGACCCACTAGAAATCCCGAGCCAGCAAAATAGATATTTAAGATAGTTATTAAAAGTTATAGGGTGAAAAATACTTTGTTTTTATAATGATGAAAATGGTGTACGTTAAAAATTGTCTAAAGTACCACAGTGACATAATTATTGTATCGCTATAATTTAAATTTATACCAGTCTTAATAGAGATGCAATTTTAGTATCAGATTTCAAATCAAAATTAAAAACTGACAGTTTGAAAAAAAGTTGTATCTAATAAAATAAGTCAGTAACTGACAATCGATTTACGTTAAGTACAGGTCGTATCTTTACGTGCAACATCATAAATACATTTTGCGTGCATGTGACGTCTCTAGAACAGAGTGATTAGGTATCTTTATTGCCATCTGGATGAAAAGTAATATTTTAAACTGTCCTTAGAGAATGTTGTTAAGATTCTTTATCGAATTTTAATTTTTTTAAATGATTTACAAGACAAACTAGGTTATTTTTCTACTTCATAGAATATTCATATACATGAAAAAATAAATTATATAATATGCTCAGATTCCTGTTAATTTTTAATGCTTCAAACTAACTGTTTACAAAGGTATTTTCGCTATATAATTGTTGAATTTGAATAATAAATATCACAAATTAATCATTGAAATTACGATTTTACTCTTCGAAATAGTATTTATTATAGTTCAGTTTTTTTCGTGTGGTGTTACAGTAAATATCCAATCCAATAATTAGTATCAAATTTAGAGCTCAAGTGTCAATTAATATTTGAAAACTCAGTTATTTAAGAAATAAGGAAGTCACGTTAATGATAAAAACAAGCGCGACCTCGTAATATTTAATATAAAAAATATAGAATAGAGAATTATGTCGATCGATGGCGGAGAAAAAATCGACGGGATCGCGTGTCGACGAGCAGGTTAAATCTGACGTTACGTCGAGACGGCGAAATGCTGGGTGACCAAGATGAAGGTGGAGTAAAGTGCATGTGTGAACAAACATATGGATCTATGTATATATGTGTACATGCACTACATAAACATTGCCCTAGAGTCGACATATATATTTTCCGACTCTTGAGAGTCGTCGTTCTACTTTTCATCAGCACTTTACTCTTTATTCTTTCCACTATATTTAGCACCAATTATCCTGTTTACTCTTACTGTGCCCACGTAACCATTGAATATTAATTCACGGTAGCAGTGAAAAATATTTTATTATTATTCGCTGAATAAACTTGTCAGATCTGGATAAATGGAAGTTTGTCGGGAGTTAAACAAGTATATTTGAGTTTACAAATGTAAATTTTTTCATAATGCAAATATTTAGCTTGGAGGTATCTAGATCTATGTGACTGTATTTGACAGAACAGTTTCTGCAGGTGACATCTTTATTTATCTTCGATATTGAAATGATAAATATGTCGAAACCTTCTGAAGGACATAAATAAGTATATTCGCTCAGGTGATTAAGGATAATAAATCATATTTCAAGTTTTTAAACAACATATTTATATTTTCACATTTAATTCGGTTGTAAGCTGATTATAAAATAATAATGATAACAATTTTAATTTTTTATATGAATATTTTTTAGTAAAAAAATTTTCCAAGATCACACTGATAGAAGGATTTCTTAACATTTAAGAAGATTTCTTTGTATTTAAGAAATCATTTCTTAAATACAAAGAAATCTTCTTAAATGTTAAGAAATCCTTCTATCAGTGCAGAGCAAAAAATTTGCGATAAAAAAGCTCAGAGTAAAGGTAGCAGTACGTAAAACAGTACTACTATATACTGTTGTTATGTGCTGTGGGAAAAAATATAATACCGACGAAATTTAATTAACAGAGATGATCATTTAAAGTAATAAGCAAAAGGCGATTTCCGGCATTATTATGCGGTATGCATTATCTTCAAACTAAAGAGAGCACACATTTGTTATTCATTAAAAAAGTAATAATCATAATAATAATAATAAAAGAAATTAAAAAACAAGTGAAAAAAAAATGGTAAAAAAAATTTAATACCTTTTTATATGTAGTTCTATTGGGTTGCAGATATCCCTTCGAAAGCATTACACGGCCAAAGATCGCAAGATAACTTTCTGGGTCACCGCAAAGTGCCTTGTAAGTTCTAGATTTACTTTTACCCTTAACTTCTTTTATTAAACTTTAATACTAATAGTTAATCTTAAAACAAAAAATAAAAAAGAAGATGAAGATGATAATATAATAAACTAAAAAATAACTTCAATAAAATACTTGATATTGTGGTATTGATTTTACATTATCAAGTTGAGTTTTAGAGAGCTTAAACAAATGGCGAACAAAGATAATCATAATTACTTTAGTGGAATTAAATAAAACCAAACTATGACAAAGTTACGTCTATTATTTTTGTCGACATTAAAATTGACCTTACAAGAATGGAAGGAGCTTTTTTATGGTACAATTTTCTATAGCATGTTTATGCACTCTATGTACAATGTACGTTTTACATCTCAAGCTCGTATCAACGTAACTAGACATGCAGACACGAAGATCTCTCTCGGTTCAAGAGAATATAAAGGGAATCATTGGAGTAATCAACTAACGCGTTTCCTTCTCTATTCTGGTGCTCTCTTTCTCTTTCTCTCTGTATCATCTGACCTCGTAACAAGGCTTTGGACTACCAGGAATTTAATTAGTCGGGATACCTAGTGCAAGCACGAAGCTACACGAATCCACTTGTAGACTTTAAGTAAAAACGGTATATAATCAAATAGACTGAATAAAAGTCAATGTAAAATGCGTAACTTTGTGAGGTAAACCGCTGAAACTTTACTTTAATATACTTAAGGTTAATTTTATTCCAACCATTTATTCATTTTATTCTTTCGCTCGATTAGTTTCTGTTGAATAATATTTGAATGTTATTTGTTCATCCATGTTTCACATTTTCTTTACTGGTTTAATTTTATGCCCGATAAAAAATGAAAAGTTTGAGCTTTTATTCTTTCGCTTGTAGCCAGCGCTGCTTATAGATAAATTGAAACAATTAAATTATGTGCTTTGAAGATTGATATTTAATTCACTCAGAACCGATCATGTAAATGCACTTTAGATTGTAAAGCTTTCAAATGGATACTTTTATTCATGTATGAAATGCTTCTTTTAATAACAAAAATAGAATCAAAGTGCATTCAAGTAAATATTCTGTCGCAATTATCGTGAAACGTTTCTACTAAATAAAACAACATCAACAATGCAGAAATAAAAAGTCTTTTGAGTAAAAGAGCTTAAAGATAAATGTACTTTACTTTAATAATTAATATTGGTAGTAAAATTTCCTGTGAGAAGTAAATGTTAAAGTCAGAAGATCAAATGCAATGCGGTGCTCGATAGAATTACAAATGAGCTTATTATTCGAGCTGAATTAATAAATAACTAATCGACTTACGATCTAAGTTCTCTCGGCTTAAGGATCATTTAGCATAGTGTATTAACGGGGAAACATTTTGCCGTTAATTGGCCCTCGAAGCGATAATCCGTGTACCACATAATCCACTGTGCGTACAATAATCGCATATACAATTACCGAATGCTTCAGCTTAGTTTCACTGGTCTATAAGGACTTTACATTTATCTGTACTTACGTATGTACATTATGTGTTCTGCGCCATAACTTGCTTGTTAGAGAGGCGGCGAATACAATGCACAGAAAAAAGCAAATATTTGTGTCGAATAAACTAATTAAGTTATGGCTTCTTCTTAAGAGAAAAATAACTTAAATAACCTGAACTAATAAATAAATAAACTACTCATGAACTAATAAATACATTTTTTCTCTAGAAATAAAATAACAAAATTTATTTTAAATTGAACACTTTCAATTAATATCAAAATTTTATTCTATAGGAATATTTTAATTTGACTGTATTTAATTCATTTTTTAATTTTTAAACTGACAGAGCAAAGTAAAATTCTTTTTAATCGAACAAGTTATTCAGATTGTACAAAAATAGTGTTGTGTCATAATGTAAAATTTATGCAAAAATATTAAATTAATCTTTATCTGCAAGTAATTTCAAATACCGATTATCGTTTTTTAAACTACGGTAGATATAAACTCATCCATCATTATTTCAGTTTTGCTTACTTCAGATGTAATTTGCTCTGCATGCTTAATATTTTTTAAATATGTAAGGAATATTTAATAGGTTTAAGTTATATTTTAGGTATTGATTTCTTGTTTTAAGGAATTGCAAAATTTTATTTAAAAACTCAGTTGAGTGAAGTCTAATTATAATCTTCATCCTTATGTTATCAATTTTTATCATTTAATATAAAAAAAATGTTCTAACTGATATTTGTGCATTTATATTATTATTTTTATTTAAGAATATTACAAATATCAGTAAACAATTCTATCCCAAAATATAAAATTTATTTTTTCACGTTTAAAGTATTGGTGTATAAAAAGATAATTCAATAGAAAAACTTTTGGAGCATTATATTTTACATGCTAATATTTCTTTTGTAAAATAAAAAATTGAAAATTGAATGTTTTCAGCCTCTGGCATTTTATTGTAATTTTATATAAAAATTATTATAATTTTTTGCAATGATCGATCATTAAATAACGTAATTGTTTTCATATATTTTTCCAATCCCGTCTAACAGAGAAGATATCATTTAAAAAGACCCTTAAAAATTACAAACGTACAGACATCAAGATGTATATGTTGTGTGAGTGTGAATATTTTGAAAGCCGGATAATTATCTCATGAGAAGATTGAATATTTCATAACACTGGAATATGCTGAGAGCCAGGAGGAATTTTAAAGCACACGTTGTCACGCTGATGAAAGTTGGATTGCTCTCTCTAATTATAGTTTTCTGTTAGGCAAAAAAAGAAATGGAAGAAAAAAATGAGGAAAGAAAATAAAACAAAAAAGCTTGTTCAAAGGACAACCGATACAGCGGATGAATCCAACAGTAAGTAGAGAAAAATTCAAGATGAAAATGGAAAAAAATGTTTACTGTAAAGAAAGGATACTCTTTACTTTGTATTGTGAGCAAAGTAAAAATGGAGTAAATTGAAACACATTTGATGGCTACTGAGCGGAACTTGTGCCAAACAATTTGCAATGCTGAAACGAAAAGTTGTCAGGTGTTCCGGCGCTCCTCTACTGAAAATTGTTCGCTCTCACGAATGTTACGGGTTAAATGGAAACGTGTCGTAATAAAATGCAAAATGAAAAAAAAAAAAAAGCGAAATCGGTTGATCGAAGTATGGAAAAATTTTCAATTAACTGAACAGTACTGAACATAATAAATAGTATCTTTCATTATAATATCCACCGATATAAAAACAAAGTAATTGTTTGCTAACTTTAACAACGCTAAACTTAAGTCCACTAACAAAAGTTCTTATTATTAGTTTTTCTTTTTCATCATTGAACTGATTATTAACTTTGTTCAAGTCGCTTGTTAATAAGTAATTCATCAGTTGAATTAATAACTCAGCTTTTAAGTGATATCCTCTTAAAATTTTCTCTCTATGTATGAATAAGAAATATGCAGACAAAAATGTAATGGATCAATGAAAACAATTATAACTAATTAGTAGGGTGGCGCAAAAAAACCGACTATTTTTTTTTTTTGAGTCTCGAGTGAAAAAATGTTAGTTTTTGATGTTTTAAGAGCCCTCACCAAAGGACAGCTCAAAAAAAAAATTTTTAAGAGGTCACTCCAAATTTTTCAAAATTTCAAAAATCGTCAAAAATAAAAAATTTTTTTTTAATTTTTTTTCTCGTTACGGTATAATCTAATAGACTAAAAAAAAAATAAGTTTCTGAAAATTTCAGTTCAAAATTCGAATTTTGAAAGGTCGCTCATAATTTTTTTTATTTTTCGTTAATTAGTCAAATCGCCGACTTTAAGTGTTGGGAGTGGTACGCTGGGGTCTTTTTGGTTTGAAAAAATCTTAACAAACGCGGCAAGGTCAAATCTCAACCAAGCGGATTTCTAAGACCAGCTTGGGATTCGAACTCACCCCTGGCAGTTGATTAAAAAAAATTAATAAATTAAAAAAAAATTATATTTTCTATGTTGTCCTTGATTTTTAGTTCATCTCGTGATGTATCCTTATTGATTATAGTTCTAAATAAAAAAAAATGCTTGGAATTTCAATGAATACATCACGAGATGAACTAAAAATCAAGCACAACATAGAAAAATATAACTTTTTTTTTTAATTTAATAATTTTATTTAATCAACTGTCAGGCGTGAGTTCGAATCCCAAGCTGGTCTTAGAAACCAGCTTGGTTGAGATTTGACCTTGCCACGTAAGTTAAGATTTTTTCAAACCAAAAAGACCCCACTATACCACTCCCAACACTTGAAGTCGGCGATATGACTAATTAACGAAAATTAAAAAAAATTATGAGCGACCTTTCAAAATTTAAATTTTGAACTGAAACTTTCAGAAACTTATTTTTTTTTTGGTCTATAAAATTATACTATATAAAAAAAAAAATTCGATTTTTGACGATTTTTGAAATTTTGAAAAATTTGGAGTGACCTCTTAAAAATTTTTTTTTGAGCTGTCCTTTGGTGAGGGTTCTTAAAACATCAAAAACTAACATTTTTTCACTCGAGACTAAAAAAAAAAAATAGTCGGTTTTTTTGCGCCACCCTACTAATTAGTACAAAATTGAAAACTTAATAACGTAGTTTAAATAACTTGACATTTTTATAAAAATAGTAACCGTTGAATAATGAAAGCTATACCGAGAATTTGAACTATCCTATTATCGCGTTTTATTTAAACGAGATAAAATTAATTTTCTCTAATACTGTTACCCAAATTTTCCACTTAAACCGCTCTCATAATAAACCCAATCAATAATTACGCTCTATTGAAATAACCAATTTCGCATATTTCAGCTGCTCTAATGAATGAATTTGACCGCAATCGACTGTCTGCTATTGAAAAATATTAAACTCTACCGATAATCAATATATTAATTCATTAAGTGTATCGTAGCCACACGATGGCCACATAAAGTCGTTTGTATGTATTATAATACGTGTTTGGAAGATAAGTACGAAAAAGACACGCGTCAGATTAGTAATTGTAGTGTATAAACGAGTGTGCAACGAACCCCAAACCGGGTACGGTTTCCTGCATATCGTATCACGATCCTATACTCACGCACATCCACACGGACTTGTATAAATATACATATATACATGTACAGATAGCGTCAAGTCTCATCTGGTTTGACCCATAATTGCTCGGGTATGCTCCGGCGCTCGTTGCTGCCGATACACCCGTGCCCATCCAATCTTATAATGATACGTGCAAATGAGTGGTCTTGGGTCAATAGTGCAAGGTGTAATGCAGTCCCGTAGCATGTCTCAGTAGAGCGTACTATTTAGCGTGGGTACGCGAACGGTTAATTTATCTTAAACGATATAGGTACTGTTTATGTAGATATTAATACAATACACCCGGTTCATATCTACGTAACAGACAAGTAATTATGGTTTGTACGGAGAGACAATTAAAGAAATGGTTTCGTTTATTAAAAATTGCGTCATTTTTGACAGAATGTGAAAGATTTTTAGTTAAAAAACACAAAAATTTGTTGTTACACAGTAAATAGAAGTATATAAAAAAACCATGTGCTTATTTAAAATTTATGAACAAAAGTGTCAATAAAAATATTTTAACACAATTGCGAGAGATTTTTCAAAGTGTAATTGATCAAACAGAATATTAAAAACATACTTTACAAGTTTTTGAAAAAAATACATTTTATAGACGTACAGAAAATAGAAATATTTTTTTTTTTCAGTTAACAAATTTTTACCAAGTTATTGGAGTGATTTCAATGCGAGTGAAAAAAGTTGAAGCTTTTTATGCAAACGTAAGTTTATTATTTTGACAGGATGGAAATTGGCCGATTACGGCTGCCTCATTTCAAAATACAATAAATGACATTTTTTTAATTTTTTCAAACTTGCCTTGGAAGAATAATATTTACACTTTAAATTGATAGAAATTTTATTTACATCTGGGAGGTATATCGATAAATAAATTAAAAAATTAAACATACAGATTTGAGAAAAATTAAGCATACAGATTTTATAGCCATTATTTTTTAAAGACACTAGATTAGTTGCAAAGAATCGATACTCAATTACATCTGAACAACTCGTAGGACCAAACAAAAATGACGTCGAAACCATTTCTATAATTTCTTATTATGATGTTGAGACTACAGATTATTTAAGAAATATTTTGAATTTTGAATTTTTTTGTCTGTAGTCTTATGGTGAAAATAATAATAAACTATAGGAAAAATTTTTTTTTCATTGTAAAAAATGAGCCATTGTACTTTATTAATAGAATATATTCATCTAATTTCATTAGAATAGTAAATTCATTTTCTTAATAATCGTAAAAATTTAATTAAGTTAATTCTGAATAAGATTATTTTTAAGATAAAATAAAATTAATTAATTTTAATATTAAAATTATCAAGATGAAATATCAATTTCAATATATTTCAGTATTCAATTACTCAAGGATAATATTTTTTAAGAAACTATTAAGATAATGAAATTTTACAATGTCAGGTATTATCATCATCGTGACAATGAAAAAATAATTTTTATTTGTAAAAATATAGACTAGCGTAAAAAAAATAAAAAATAATTTGAAGAAACTGACCTTGCGCACGTACGCTGCCGAGTAAGAGAATGAAGATGATGACTGGCGGATGGTACCTCATTTCTTCACTTCTGTCCGCTTTGACGTTTTTTCACCACACTCTTCCTGATCCTCGTCCGGGCCTCAGCACTTCAGAGTGTCCTTCACTTACCACCGGGTACTTCACTCACGTACTCACACGCGGTTTAAAAATGCGTTTAGCGATCGAGTTTTTTTTAAATTTTTTTTCTTTTTCTATAGAAACGCGGTATATGGAATTTTTTTATCTACTTTGTACATTAAAGTTTAGCACTAAGCCACTTTAGAAGGTTCTTTGTGTCCAAATGTGTTCCCATCACATACAGAAATATCGATACAACTCTCGAACGTCAACAGTAATGCTGGGAATGTGTGTCTTTGATGTAGAGAATATGGCGCTGGTAGAGTACTCGAATATTAGACTCACTCCCTCGGTGTCCTTAAAAATAAAAATAAAATACGTACTTGGAATTTCGATTGAGAAAACTTGGTTTGTAGTAATGGAAAACTTGGTCTCAAGAGTCTCCGAGCACGCTTTTTCCGGTGCTCTGACTAGATAAAAGAGAGACGGTTGGGGGTTAAGAAAAAAAAGTTAAATTTTGTAGTTTTTGCTTCGGTCTAAGCCAAAAGCTTTCTTTCTATTTGGGAGATTCTATTTTCACTGAGGATTGCGTTCGTCTCTCAAAAAATATAAAAGCTTGACTTTGACGAACACGCAAGGCTGATCTGATGACTAATAAAAAATAGTATATGGCAGTTAGGGTAAAAGCTACATCACTGAAAAAATAAATACCTCGCGAAAAAATTTTCATCTCCATATCAGATTACGTATAAAAATAAAAATAAAATTTTTTCTTTAGATTAGAAAGATGTATTCTGATAAAATAATTAACTTCATTCAAGAGTAAAAAATAGACCAAAAATATCATTTTGAAGAAATTTATGATCATGAATCAAGCAAAAAATTTTTGAGCTAAGAAATTATTTGACTTGGTGTAAGTATATTTTGCTTAATTTAAGAATTTTTCTTTTAAATGGAGTTAATTTTTTATCTGTGTACGTTAATTGGCATGTGGTATGAAATAAAAATTGGTTTAGCAATTGATTAATCTAAAAATCAATGTCAAATACCCTCTTCAAAAGAATCAAAAAATGATTTTATTTCATAACTTAATAACTAAAATTTAAATCTCTTGTGAGAAAACAATTCAGCGATCATACGCCCAATGTCAGAGATTTTCAACACTACTTTTGATCAAAAAATTTTATGTGAGCATACATGACCATATCAATAAATTATTTCACAGAGCGTTACTTTTTACTCAAAAAAAAACATAATTAATTCATAAAATTTTAACAAAAATTTAATTAATTTATTATATCGTAAATTAATATAAATTTCTGAGATATTAAATTAATATAAATCGATGAGATATTACCTTTGTAAATTAACATTGAAAACTATCTAATTTTTTAAAATAATTACTCTTTCAAATCCCATCAAAAAACTAGTGCAATATTTTAAGCTTCACTTCAACATGAACTGTAAAAGTAAATACATTGATACGAACAAGTTTTGAATCCCCTGCCACTGAAAATCCGAGTTTTCCTTCCTGTTTGATTTTATAAAAGTAGATTTCTGTAGAGAAACATTTAGATGTGAAGGGATGTATACATATCTGCGGAGTCCCACAGCGTCCAGCAAAGATTTGAGTTTTCAAGACCGGAGAAAAGTTTGCAGACTTGCCCATGGGAAAATGTCATCCAACTCGTCTTCTGGTTGGTTTCCACTTTATTTCGAAGAGAGTTCGCGTGAATAGACTCTTAACGATTCCCACCGCTAACTCAAAACGCGAAACCAAGAAGAAGTTTAAGTTGAAATGAACCAGAAATAGAAAAGGAAAAAGAGAATGCGAATAAGAATAAGAATGATGATGATATATGCTAGCATAGCTGCGGTTATAGTTACAGTGGACTCAGTCACGAACTAATGAAAGAGACACTACTAGTGAAATGGAAGTTTAAATAAGAAAAATTAGTAAGCTAGCTCAACTTCAGATTAACTAAACTCCTCAGTGACTACTTTTTGCACAAGTATAATTTTTAAACGTTTTTTAATAATTCACTATTTCCAAATTACTCTGTTAATATTTTATATATTTACCGAATTTACTTATTACTCAGTAAGTTTTTAGCATAAAACCATTAATTATTTTTAAAATTCTAGAAAATTCTCTAAGCTTTTTAATTATTAAATAAGCTCATCCTCGTCTTGAGAACTAATATTAATAATTTATTTTTAATGGACGGAAATGAAATATTTTAATAATTTAAAGTATACCTTTTCCTTCTTTACTTTCTATAATTTTTTTTATTTTTCTTATTTTTTACTTCCTGACTAAGGAAACGAATTTAAAAAAAATGTTCAAGTACGATACACATAACGCATTAAAGTAAAAAAAAAAGAAGTTAATAAAATAATGAGCATTAAAAGTAAAACAGAAGCATCTATTCATAAAATACAACGCTCGTTGATTATGACGGGCACTATATATATATATATATATATAATGACACAGCATCTCTCTTATAAAATATATTATCACACCGATTAACCCCAGAGGTGTCGGAATAACACTAGAGAGTTGATACCAGGCCTATATAATACTAAGTCACGTTGAAAAGGTAAATCGAGGATATTTTTTTTTATCGGTGATGATTGATGAACTCGAGTGCGAGACAAGTATTCAGACTCTTGGCATCACAGACCGCCCCGGTGGTTTACAAGTAGCCCTATTTCGCCGCTGAGTGGGTATGAATACACAAACGCCTCTACTCGGCTTGGAATAGAATGTTCTTTACTACCATACAGCTAAAAACAACCACTGACAAGCAATTTTCTGCATATACGTATATCTATATACATACAGTTATTACATAAGATGACTAGAAGCATCCGAAACAGTTTGCACCTGCGCTGTCGCACTAGTTCACTTTTTCGCCCCATACCGGCTTTATTTTTAAAGCTTATTTTTTCCGCGTGTCATAATATCTCAACTTGTCTCACTTTTCGATTTATCACGATTTGGACAACAATTATGGACAACTCCAATAAAATATTCGTACAAATAATGAACTTGAAAGTTTTCACGTTGAAATATTTCTCCTAGCCGTGGTTTATTTATTATTTAATTAAATTCAAGCCACAAACTTTTTTAATCTGTTCTGCATAAACATTTATTTTAATTGAAATTATTTTTTTAGCAAGCACAATAAAACTGTTAGATCGATACGCACCTTTTGTATATTAGTTTAATTAAATTTCAATAAAATACGATCAATGTGTACACGTGTAATATTAATTGAATTCATTATGTTTATAAAATTAAATAAAAAGTCAAGTTTGTTTAATTATATTTAATTAAAAACACGCTTTTTTCAATAATGAAACATTGAAGTTAAATTTTCAATTATACAAATGTGTATATTATTTTTAATTACTCCAATTAATTCATAATAGAGTAAACACAGTAATGTTATAATAATTAACGTTAAAATATATATTAATTAATGAAATTAAATAACATGATAATAAAAATATATTACTATGGAATGCAATTATTATATACGCGTTACGAAATCAATAGTAATGGCAAAAAATTAAAATATAATTATAATCCTTGGCGCGCAATAGGCTATCGGATCCGGCCCTTTCTTACCAAAGCATTGGACCGGGTTCGATTCCGGTGTACACCAATGAATATTTTCAATATTTAAGTGTATTATGCTGTTCAGCCGAAAGAAATAAAACGAGTCCAACCACAAAAGTTTACTCTCTACCGTAGTCGCTCATGACCTTAGTAGTTTATGCGACTTTAAATAAATAAAAAAAAATATATAATTACTTATTAATTTAAATGATTAATTCTTATACTGAGATATGCAATAGAAACATGCTCTTATAGTAATAACTCCATAAAGAATTCAGAGCTTTTGTCTTTTTTTGAACATAGATATTAGAGAAGATCAAAGTAGTTATAAGTTAGGAGCATAATTATTGTGGAATTATATAAAAATGATAAATAAAATGTTGTGGGAATTAGCCATTTTATTAATACAAAGAAAGTTGTTAGGCAATTATTTTTAATAATACCACAACGTCGATCTTGTGTTAAAAAAATGTATACTACTACAACAATAATGACGGGAAAAAAAAACAAAAGAAGGACAATAAATATGTACTGTATACCATCGGTCTAATTAAAATGGAGTATCGCGAAAAAAGATTAAACCTTTAATGATCACTGAGAATACCGAATTTTTTATTCCACGCCTTTATTTAGTGAGGTTTTTCAGTTAAAATCAAATTAAGCTTGCGTTGATTCTAAATTTCAAGTCGATGTTAATTAATTTCTCTGAATTCAAAAGTAATTAGTTAGAATTTCTGCGTAAAGCATCAAACTTTTATAACAAAAGAAGTTTTGTATTATGAATAAAATTGAAATGAATGTAAGTTTTTTTAATTATTTTTTTTAAACACAAATAAAAGGGATATGAAAAAATTTTTTATTAAAAATACAGGAAAAAGTTTGTTCGCAGAAATCCATCGCTTGCATCGTCTCTAAATTAATCAATATTAAATTCACATTGCGAGCGCAGATGGATCGAAGTGCTAAAATTTTTTCGCAGCTATAAAAAATGGAGTAAAAAAATTTTTACAATATTTTAATGGAGTAATTTGAACAAAAAAGTAACATTATTTTTTTTTTTTTTTTTTAAATAAACTGTTACTATATCAACAAAAAAAGAATATCAAAGTGTATAAACCAGCGAAGCTTGAGTACAGTAGTTTAACTTCAGATGAAGTATAAGGACAAGAAGAATACGTAGATGGAGACGGAGAATAAGAATAAGGTGGTTGCACGAACGTCACGTATAAAATTGGGCCATTCGTCCAACGAAGAATGGTACAGAGGGTGCAGCACAAATCGCGATGAAAAATTTCACTGCGCACTCTATGTACATGTGTGACTATATCGCGATAATACAGAGCCGACGTATGCTCCAGTAGTAGTCGTTACAAAAGAAAAAACAAATCCAATTTTAAAGGAAACGGAATCCGTCTTGAGTATAGGAAGTAAAAGACCTAAAACGTACCCTACTGGTTAACGTCCTTTGATGTCGCGTTGACTTACAATTCTGCTATCCAATCAATCCTGCACGGTATCAAGATCAAATAATAAAATTTTTATTCACACTTTATTTTTCTTTCTCTCATTTTTTCACTCCACCCTCACTTTTAGTTATTTACCATTATTATTACTATTTAAATAATACTTATTATTATTATTACCAACATTCACTAAAGCATAAACTTTTTTAATCATAATTAAACTCTTAATTTATCATGCCAAGTAATAACTAGCAGAGTGATCCCAAATGACAATAATAATAGTAATATTTTAATTAAAATAATTTAAATTGTCACTGTTATTTTACTCTAATATTTAATAATAACGCGAACACCAATTTTACCGGGAAGTTTTGCAGGAAAACATATGTGCATAGGTACGTATACATAAGTACGTTTTAAATCGTGCATATATACACTTATATATTAGTGTAAATATATGTATATATCTATAAGTATATGCAAACGATGGTGCGTATGAGATGTGCATACGCTCAGTACGATCGCGGGTTCGATACTGGCGTACGATGAGCGCCCAGGCGCATAGTTCCCGTTGGTCCCGAGCAGCGTCGCGACGCTTGCCGCCGCTCCCCACCCTTAGCAATCGCTAGTATACTACCAACGAGCATCACGACCTTCTTGCGACTCTCCAGCACGTCGAGATCATGAATAGATGATGGACACTCACGAAAATCCAAATTTACTCTATTTTTATATCATTGACAAAATCATTCTATTTATAGTTTATTGTCATTTTTTTTTTCTTTAACCAATCATTTTCAAGAATTGGGAAGTTAGTTTTCGATTAATTAATAACAATTTGAATTATAGGAAGTAATTTTGTAAGTATTTTAGCAAAAAATATAATTTTTGACAAAAATCAATGATTTTCAGAAATTGGATAGATATTCGTTAATAAAAATTCAAAATAGGATTAACGACTATTCTGAATACGAGAAAAAAAAATAGGAAGGCGAGGAGGGTGAAAAATTACATTGAAAGACGGATTAATGATATTGAAGCAGACGAAAGATAATGAAGAGTCAGACCATTCTTTCTCTCATGTGTAGTAGTAATGTATAATATGTATATATCAGTGATAGCGTATATGTATATTATATGGATATCTAAAATATGAGAGACGTTGTGACTAAGGGTAGATGTGAAGTACAAACAACTGCGTGGGTGGGATCACATGAAAACAATATTTACTGGAAATATGATGATGAATCAAGCACATATATTATCCTAGTAAAAAACATGAAAAAAGAATATAAACGTAAGGGAGCGTGCTGTGTATTTTTTTTCATTAACGAGTATCACCCTACAGTCACGCTTCAGCGCGTCGTCATACGTCCCTGATTTTACTTCAGTACACGCGTCTCACTATTACTATTTTTATTATTATTATTATTATTGTTTTTATCATCATTGTTATTATTGTCATCGTTATTAACATACGGAAGGTAGTACTGTATTATTACTGTTTGCAGTAATAGCTCTTGAACGGTAAACAAGCTAGGTAAATAGAATTAGCAGTGATTTTTTGAAAGAGCGACATGAATTAACCGGGGTCACGATGTATACGATTTATCGATCAATTGATTCGTAATAAATGTCATTGTCATTGGCTACAAAAGTTTTAATTACGCTTGAGCTAATGAATAAATCGACAATTTGGAGTGTGATAATGATGGGTAATTAAATTTTAGTCCAACTGGTTACCGGGAGGTATATTCATCAAGTCATTAATTAGAGGACGCTCGATAAATTGCGGTAAAGAGTGTAGGGACATAACTAATTAGTAATTACATATTTTAAACATGGACCGTCGAGGGTGCACGGGGTAGGTTAATGGGGTAATATGGGTTGCCGGGTGACCAAAGAGTTTGCTAAAGCAAAGCGTGCGTATGTTATCTGACGACAATAATAACCGGTGTATAACAGAGCCCAGCCGTTTTCGATATCAAATTTTGTAAACATATATGCATACAATAACTCTCCAGGTGTAGCTTTAAAATATGTACTCTAATTATTTTGTTAGTTACTTATTTTTTTTTTTTTTAATGGCAATAACACATGATATTGTTGTAATTAGTTAGATCGTAGGCAGTTGTATACAACTCTATAGAGCGTTAATAACAGTAATAAAAAGTTTATTTAATTCATTTTATTCATTTATTTTAATAAATAATTACAATATTTAATAAATGTTATGAATAATTTGTAAATTAAATTTGCAAATTTTGTTAATTAAGCATGCAAATTTTTTCTTTAATTTAAATTAATGCTGCTCGATAAATTCATTTAAAATGACAGAAATTCCAATTATTGACAAAATGAATTTTATTAACATTATTGTTTTTCATTATTTGTATAATTACAATTTCATAATGACAATGGAATAATTCAAATAATTTTTTCTTAGTTTAAAAAATTTTTAATCAAATTTATTTTAAATAAAAATTTTTTTTTTTCAATCCAAAAATTCACTTCTCTAGCTTTTGAATTACATTAATAAAATTCACGAGGCATAACCTAAATAATGAAAAATTTAATTTGCATAGATAATAGAAATAAATAAAATCAATTTTCATTTGACGATTATTGACATTAATTTAAATTAAAAAACAAATGACAACCTATCGGTTTTAATTCCCTAAATCATTTACCGGATTAACACATTTGCATTCATGTCGGCTATTAACTAAAATGTACTTTTACTATGAATGTTATGTGATGTGCAATAAAATGAACGAAAAATACTATTTATATACGGAAAATAAAAATAATCTGAAGTAAGCCAATACGTAATTTGGAATTTATATTGATATTGATTGGTGAATAATAATAGACAGCTATGAAATAATTGAAAATTGCGGGATTGTTGAAGTTTTTAAATAACGAAGATTATAGATAATCGTATTTCGTAGGCTTTGTTTTACGGTAGAGAGTATAGAATAACGAAATAATTGGCAGATCAATGAACAATTGGCAAAAGAATTGCCAGTGATCCGAGACATCGAGTCGCGACCACCGGACACTACATCGAATGTCGAAAATTGGATTCTACCGATCGATCAAATGAAATTTAACACCTGAGTAAGTCCCATTCTGTTTTGTGGCAGGTATATGTTTGTGTTTAATAGAGGACTCGGGTGTTGTCTCCAAGAAGTATTAAGTTCATCAGATAAAATCCTTTAGAGCCGTATTAGCATAATTATTGTAACATACGCTTTCAGTTTCGAAAATTCAGTTTTATTATGAATAGATATGTTCTTCTTCTATTTCACAACTTCCTTTTCGATTATTATGACGCAAGACAAACAACACAGTTTAAAGATTATAAAATATGTATAATTTTTATATTTTCTGAGAATATTTTGGACATACTGTGTTCATGCTAGACGACGCTGTTTTGTTGTTGAGTTAATTAGTGGTTGACGTATTTTAAGAGTGGCGCCTTTATATATACAGATACGCATACATATATATATTTTTTATAGCACATTGTGGCAGGCCGAACCCAGAATTGATGGCACTTGATTAACTCATTCATTGCCGCTTCCCGTCTCCGCCTTGCAACCGCGCGAGAACGATTCAATCGTTCGGGATTAACTGCTATTCTATAACCAAACTGTCTATATATTAATTTATTTCAAATAAACGGTGTCTTTTTATTTTATTCTTTCTTTTTTTACTTTTTTCAAGTATTTTCATTATTATTTATTGGTTATTTATTTTACCCGACACACACTGCTTCGAAAATTTATTTCATTTTTTTCTGTGGATATTGGTGAAATTAATTGAAGTCTTTCAACGCTTGTAAAAATAAATTACTGAGCTTCCAATATAATAAAATTTATAATTTAAACGATGATTTTATTTGAATGATTTTTTTTCCTTTTTAAATGTCACATTAATACTACTTTTGTCATATTAAAATTCTAATTACGTAATAAAGATTGAGGTATTAATATTAATAGAACGATATTATATGTATTGACTCAATTATATTTTGATGAAAAGTCTTTTCAGAAAAAACGTTTTAAATTTTAAATTTATCGATTGAAGATACCTTTTAAATTCAACAACCTATTGTATTTTATTTAATGCATAAATTTATATTATTGATTAAATTTTTAATTTCGAAATATCAAAGCACTCGATGTTATAATTAACATATTTTATTTATAGTTATTAGTACACAATCTCGTAATAAAGAAGGAACCTAGTTCAATGTCCCAAACGGGATATTATACGGAAATCTATAGCCTTCATATATGTTGGCTTTTATCATTGATGTGCATAATTAATAACAATTAAATGTTGTAATTTTTGTTTTAAGAGAAGATATTTTTTTAGTGGAAATATTTATTTAGGTCGTTCAATAAAGTGCTCTTTATTAGGAAAAATATTCAACCGAAATTATTCAAAAGTATTTAATTTAAGCTTTGCATTCAGTTTTACTTTATTGATTAAATGTAAAAGTGTAAAGCGAAAGCTCTTTGTAAGAATTAGAAAAGATAAAATTTGAAAAAATATATTGTACAGACATGGAGGTAAGCCGAACTATGGAATAATCATGATTGTCTAGGCTAAGCGAATAAAAGCAAAATTCTAAATTTGTAATTTTCATTTTAAACATACCTGCTATATTTTATAAAAAAATATTATTTATTGCTAGTAAAATGATATCGATCACTCTGAGAACAAGAATATTTATGAATAAATTTATATAGACTCACAGAAATCAATCTAAAGTTTCGAAACTGAGTTTCCGTAAATCCTAATAAATAGGTAGATCTACACTGTAAAAAATTCATGGAGTGATTTACCGAGAGAATGCGGAGTGGATAATTTTTAATTGATTAAATCTATCCGAAGTGAACTAATATCACCCCACTCTCGATAGTACGATAAACAATAGCCACTTCTTACTTATAACTCGAAACGACATGATTGCGCTATTATTGGCTGGATACAATCCTTGCCTATAACAATAGATCAGCGATTTTGCGGTAAGATGATCGATCAAGTTGACAGTAACGCGGGCACTCGCGGTGGCGGACCGATCGGTTGGAAAATGTGCGACGAAAAGTTGGTCTTACTTTAGCAGTATAGAGTCGTGAAATATAAACCGAAAGTTTTAAAGTAAATTCAGAACTAAACTGAGTACACGGAATTTTATACTTTTTCAAATATTCTATTATTATTTTTTTTATAGTGTTTTTATTTTATTTTCATCAATTTGGGTGGTTTTGAGCATGCATTCATGTCGATTCATCATCTGCATATCAAATCAGGCTTTATTCAACCATTCAATGGAGTCTTTTGCGATGCATATTACTCACAACAGAAGCTATATTTATTTGATAAAAATATTGCTGTGTAGGTATTAAATATTGAATGAGGTATGTATAGTTTATATTATGTAATATCTGTATTATAAAATAATGAAAATGTCCACGGGAGTGCATCAATTATTTAAATACGTTGGTTCCCATAGGGAATCATAACTTTTGGGTTAAAAAAAAATCATATACATATATATCTATTGTCACTGTATTCTGTTATAAAAAACTAAACGAAGTCCAGAAATTATTAATGGTAACATTAATTTTTTAGACTCACTGGGGAATGTAACCGACGAGGAAGCGCATGAACCAACCAAAACTTTTATAAATATGTATACACTTTACTACCACTATTATTACTGATGTAGAAGTACTAGTAATATATTTTCTGGGCAATGTAACCTTGTACGCAGAAAACATTATATTTTTTCCCCCTTTTATACCACCAGCATCAGGTCGCTAATAAAATTTCGTTCCCATAATATATATCTATATATATATATATCTTTGATAACAAATCACTTGAGTGGTTAAGAAAATAGAAAAAACAAATTCAATCATAATTTCCGATAAAGTATTGAAAGTTTTACAAAATGTAAATTCAAGGGCCAGGTAACGGAAAATCATGTTTCAAACGCCGAGAGAGGTCATGAAATTTAAATAGTAGTACGACTATAAAATTGACGATGAAAAAATATTTATTTAAGGGAAATAGTATTTATTTTAACCAACGAAATCGTAAACTTGGAAATGGTCAAATAAATATTTATCAGTGTCAAGCAAGAGATTTAGATGGGTGAAATAAATTATTTACTTTTGGAATAGAAATGCTAGTTGATATAAATCTGCTGCTAAAGAACATTTAATATTAATTTTATTTTTTCTAATGTTACAAATACTTCAAAATTAAGGCATGAAGACCCTTTTGAAGATCCTAAAACATTAAGATTCAATAAAAACACGATCTTAAAAGACCTTACCGAATCACAAGACTCTTTTTCAATTTTCATTTTTAAATTTTTTTTTTCCCGAAGTAGTCCTCGTGATATTCGACCTAAATAAAGCTGATTCTGTTGAAGCGAATAAACTAGGTAGAATGCATACGCTTAGCATTTTTCTCTTCACTACAACGAAAAACTCATGAAAAAAAGTTTAACCCAATACTTGATTTATTCACAACAAGTAAATAGGGATTTCAATAATTAACTTCTTCATTCAGGATGATATTTTATCTTTTCTTTGATTAAGTAATTAATCTGACCTGTTGCTAAATTTTAAACTCATAAAAAAAAAATAATTTACAACAATGAAATCAATTTATCTGAAACAAATAAAAGTTTTTCTTTTATTGTGAAACTTCATTAACAACCTCATTGGTAAGTTTAAAACTATGTCTGAAAATGAAAAGCACGGTAATCGAATAGTTTGGTGACACACAACGAGGAGACGAGGAGCAAGAAGATAGAATAGAAGATAAGTGAGTGAATCGACGTTAAAATCTCTACTCGATAAATTTAGTAGCAAAACTTGATTATCCGGCAGATACGGGTGTTACGTGAGGAGCACGAGTGCGATGAGTGGCCTGAAAGGAAGTACAAAAGTGAAAGAGACCGATATAGATATTGTATACAAAAATAGAGAGTTCGATCCAAGAGACTGGAGTTTTTAGAAAAGTATCGGGCTTCATTGTACCGCACAAGTACACAGAAGATAGAAATGAATCTATACTTTTAGTGTGGTTTCAATGCATCTGATATTTTATATTTTATATCCTGGTGTATAGAATACGCTATACGATACGAAAGATATTGAGAAGCTTCATATATTTTATATGAGCATCTACCAGGTGATCGGCGTCGTTAAATTCATCAAAAGACGGTGCCTATTCTCTAGCTCGCGGCATCAATTTATATTATTTTTGATACTTATATATGTATACATATTTTTTATACTTTTAAGATGATCACCTTTGTAAACTAGACCGACGTCGCGCGTTGATGCTATAATGATAGTGACTCTCACACGTGAGAAAACAAATTCCTGCGAAGCAAACAGTAGGCGTGACCGGTCAAAAATGCCGATGGCTGTTTAGCCAAATAGTTGGCGTAGCGCGCGCGTTACAATAAAAATTATGCCACAGGCTAGTTGGCTTTGAAAGTATGCGTGTGTGCTAACAAATGTTGAGACTTTAAAGTAAATATTAACTCAAGAAAAATAAATAAATAACATAGTAGAAAAAATTGCTAGTTAAATAAATAAAACCGGGAAAAAAAGCGTTTTATGATTACAAAACCCAAGATCGTAAACTTTTAACGAGCTGAAATGTGTGTGCTTCAGATATCAAACGTTACACCTAAAAAATATAACGCTCTTAAACTCACTTTCGGTCGCATCTTTTTTGCCAAATAATAACTGAGTTACCATAAGAAACACCAAGTAACCGATATTTTAACACGTTTCGATCACGCGACGCACTCACTTTCGGTGTAAATCCATTTCACAAACTATAGGTATAGGGAGTATTGCTTTGTGTATACTTGTATGTATAATGTAAGGGGTGTAGATAGGTATGGTACTGATGGTCCTTGTTGCCGAGAAAAAGAGCCAAAGGATTCTCGATACACGGTAATGTACACTAGAAGTAGTATGTCCCCAGATCCCCTGAGGTGTTTCTCTTTGTCACGACCCTCCGTCGTCATTTCTGATAATGAAGGACAAAAAATAACCAGACGGTAAAAATGAAAAAAACAAAAAAAAGTAGCAAACGAAAAAAGTTAATTATTTACAAGTGGGGTCAACTCCATTTTGCCTTATGTTTGGCCATAGAAAAAAAAAATTTTTTTTTTTGATCAAATTGATCAATTTTTTATTTTAAATTGTTCATTTTTTAATGTATTTAAAAAAAAAAATATATTAAAAACATCAAAAAAAGATAAAAGAGAAATTTGATCCAAAAACATGAAAGCCAATATTTTTCCAACTTTTAAAGGCAAAAAAGCTATCAAAATCTTTATTTTTTCCTTTCACGGCATTTTTTATCATAAATGCACCGTAAAAACAAGCAGAATCAAAAAAACAATTTTTAAATGTTAATTTTTCACCTAGGTATGGTCCAAAATGGGGTGATCCCACTTGTAAATCATTACCGCGAAAAAGCCATATATTAAAAATTCAGGCTCATTATTATCATTATTCGGGTAATGAATTTTATGAACTATTATAACAACTATGGACTCAAGTCGCGATAATGAATAATTACATACTACGAATTTTGACGAAAGTAAGTAAAATATACCGTAACAAATTCACCAAGTTTATCGAACTTAATTAATTAACTTCTGGATGTTGAAAACGCTGACGACGTAATTCCTTCTGACTGCAACGTGTACAAATACTAATGCATAAATTTAAATTCAAGCTTCTGTACATTACATATAACCGGAAAGAAAAAAAAAGAAAAAAGAAGCTCCAGAGCGCGTCTTGTAAGCCGGATGCCAGAAGAAGCTTTGTAATTTTAATTATTTCATTAGAGAAAAATCCTTCGAGTATACAAAGAAGAAGTACCTAGGGTACTTGACGCCCAAGGAATTTCTTTTCAACAGCGCTTCTATTTTTCTTGGTTGCTAAAACTGTTCTTTTAACTTTTTCATTGTCGTCGTTGTGACTCAGTGTAACTGCTGGTACTATTGCTCTTGTACAGACTACAACACCGTACTTTACTTCACTTCACTTATCTTCAGGAGGAAAGATCTAAGATTGAATAGAGCCAGCTCTGAGCCCGCATCAATTGATTTATTCATAGACAGCTTAAAAACATTATTCTACTGTCAATAAATATGCGTGGAAAAATGTTTTATTGAAGTAACAACTGGATTATTATTGAAAAAATTTTACGTGTATAGTTAGTTTTTTAACAAAATATCCGGTAAAAAATTTTTCATATTTGGCCATATAAAAAAATTTGATTGGTCCATATATGGCCTAATATGCTCATATAAGTCAATATATAATTTTTTAAGCGAAATTGGTGTTGAAGATCTCCGACAGAGGGCACATGATCGCTGAATCTTTTTCCTAACAAGAGAGTTTAGTCTAAGGTGTTGAGTTTTAAAATGGAAATCATTTACTTGACTCTCTTAAGAAACTTATCTGACATTGGTTTTTAGTTAAATTTATTTAGGATAATAATATAAAATTTAAAAAACTTGAAAATTGAAAAAAAAAGAAATCTTCAATAAAAAATATCGATTATAGTAAATTTTTAATTCGTATAATCTTTTATTTTCAGAATAACAAGAATGCTTAAGGTCCGCATATTTAGATCGACACTAAACTTTTTTCAGATTTTTTTTTTCTACCAATAGCCATGCGCCACAATACCCCAACCAAGCCCTTCAATTTTCACTCCACTGTCATATAATTTACTACTCGACTATATAGCGCCTGCTAACAAGCATCTTTAACGAATCATGGGCGTCAAATTACGTCTGACTGCTACACATATATATGTATACTAGCCTGCCTATGAATCTGACAACCAACTAAACCGAAAATCCTTCAGCCGAACGATTGATTGAGGTTCACCATTTTTTACACTCTAATCAAATCTAAACTATCGGACACGCATTGCAAAATAATGATTCCAAAAACTTAACAAACATAAACCACTTAGTTAATTAAAAATTAATCTTGGTGCTTATGAATTTTAATCGGACGCAACTATCACTGTTATTACTGAGTAAAGAGGGAAAATTTTTAACGATACGTTTAATGATATTAATAACTGAATAATTTGTTAGTTGCATGTTAAATAATTAATATTAATGCATATTTGTGTCTATAAAAGTATACATATATGGTGTGTGGTAGATATATAAGGATGTAGAGAGAACGAATAACGTTGTCCTCTGACCACATCTATGTAATAAACCAGTAGATAATCGAATATACGACGTGTAACAAGGCCGAAGCATTTCAGCACGGTACGACGCACTACAGTAGTAACACACCGGTAATTCAGCTACCATTAGTTTGGTCAATAGCCAATTTCTATTTGGCTTAGATCCAAGAGGTCAAACAAACCTGGCTGAAACCCTCCACGCGCCATCTTTAAGCATTAACATTTAACATCTCTTACGTGTACACACTACTATTTATCAAGTATCTTCAAGTACGCACTGGAAAGAATTAAAATCTTCGTTACAATAAATTTTTATATAAGAGACAATTTGGACTTTTGAATGATCATTTTTGGTAAGACTTTTGACCACTTTGAAAATTTTTTTTTTAATTCAACATAAGTGATAGATATAAATAGGTAAATACTTCATTTTATGCCAATGCCAAATGGTTAAATGGCAAGTACCAAAAATGATAAATACCCAATGTATGATTTTAATGGAACTTATAATATAGAAAATAAAATTTTACTGTAAGTAATATCATTTAGGATGCGTACGTTATTACACGAATTTAAAAATTGCATCTATTCAATGAAAAAAAAAATTTACTTGATTCAAGATCATAAAACTCTTCAAAATAATTTCTTTGTTTCAGAAGTTTTTTTCTTGAATCAAATCAATTTTGTTTCAGTGAAGATAAATTTTAAAATTAATACTGGATTAAAACACTTAATGTTCAATGACCGAAAAATGTTTAAACCAATTTTCCATCTTTAAAAAAATTGATAGTGATTATTTTTTCATAAAAAATGAAATATCTAATATCTATATGTATAAAAATGAATAGCTGTGCCTTAGTCTCACTAAAACTCAAAAACGACTGGACCGGTTTCAACAATTTTCTTTTTGTTTTGTTCGCTATAGTTCAGGGATGTTTTCAAAAGAATAAAATTTTTGAAAAACCCGGCTAAGGAAATCAACAGATCTAAAATTGTTAATCGTCTATCTTCTGTATATATAAAAAAAAAAAATTCATATATTCAGTGTTCATTTTTTGGGATCTTGATTTTCAGGCGATAATCAGAAGCGAGTTTCATTTAATAAAACTTGACAAAATTCTAACCGCACGTCATGCAACCGGTATTTATTCTTTATCGAAATAGATTAGAGTTTAAAGATTGATAATCGCTGTTCGAAAGGTGTAATAAAATATATTGTAGATGATACAAAGTTCACCGGGTCAGCTAGTTATTAATAAAAAAAAGTAATCAATAAATTTTTTTTAAACTAAACTCCTTTCCACAGTTAACAAATATAAATAATAAAATAAAATAACCGCAAAAAACAATAAAACTATTCATTTATAATAAATAAAGTTATGAAAATGCAAATAGTTAATAATTAATGAATAAATAAGGTTAAATAAGTAGGCGATGCGATTAATTACTCTTAATCACGCGAGATACAAACGATACGGTATTAATTTAAAAGTTTCTTATATATATATACAGATAAATAGATCGACGAATGTATTGTACTATATATGTGCCCATGGACTGTGAATGTATATATATATATGAATCATTACTTAGTGACTGAAGTCAGAACATTCATCTAGCATGATCCCCCGTGGGATTAAACGATCTTTCCCTTGCTCATCGTTTCGACAAAGCCGTCTCAGCATTGCGAATAGCTGGATTAAATTTACGAGAAGTAGCAAGAGAATTTTCTTCAGGTTGTCCCGGGGGTAAGCACTTAGTAATCCTACACTGTAGCGCTGAGTGAAAAGTTTAACACGATAATGATAGTTAACGCTAAATGCCACATCTATGGATGTATGTTTAACCGATTATTTCAATAAAAGTCATAATAATGCTGTTTAGTTTGCACATACGTGTATATTATATTTTTTACGGTTATAGCCTTTTGAGATCTCACTATAATGATAAATGATAAGCAATGAAATGGGGATAGATATTATACACAGATAATAAACAATTGTAATTATCTACCACAAATGTGATCTTTAGTTTAATTCTAGTTCACCAGGAGCTTGTAATAAAATTTATTTTAGTTAAATTAAACTAAATATTATTAAGACTTTATTAGAAATATTATATGCGATGTAAGTCATAAAAGTACGCATATATTTATGTTCAAACGTTAATTAATGAAGATTGCTCACTAAATCGTAATATTTGCCGAGAAAATTATATACTATATATACTGACAGCGAAGATGCTGAGGAAATGTAAACATGTAATTAATTTTGTTCGACAAATATTTGAATTTACTTGACAAATTATACGTAAGAGAGATGTCACTTAGTTAATAAAGTTTAATTTTTATTTATTTATTTAAACAGCTGTATTGAGTGATTAAAATAAACAAAATATAAAGAACGAAAGTAAAAAAAAAGACGAGTATATTTGGAGTGATTAGGATAAAAGTCGCACGATCAAGTGAAAGAGGAGACAGATAATAAAATGAAAGAAGGGAGCTTAACGCAATGTGTTATGCGAGGGGACAGTCTGTAAATTGTACATATAATATATAGTACATATAATATACATATATGTCTGTAATGCACGAGTAGTGACTCAGCGACCAGAGCGGGTGTCTCGGCGGTATAGCTCATTAGGACGCGCACACGCCATCGTTCTGTACTGCATCGCTCGCTAGTGTCATAAATACTTAATATCTCTTTGTATAACGCTCGTAAAAGTATGTGCACATAAGTATATCTTTATGGATATGTTCAGTACACAGTATAAGCGGAAAATGACTTTTACGTCCCCTAAAGTCTCCTGGGTTTTATAAAAACACAATACTTAACAATAACTTCATTACTCTACATTACTTTATTTTATACCAAATTAAATTTACTATTTTTAGTTACTATTAAAAATTTACCCTACTCGTTTTTTTGGGGTTTAGGCTTACTAACCCTCCTCCGCAATACCTATGAGACTTGAAAAATTATTAACGTCATTTTCGAACCATAAATTACATCATACTTTTTTTTTTCAAGCATCACTTTGGGGAAAATGACAATTCTTGAAATCACTCAGTCATCGGATATGAGTTAATATAATCACAATACAAGTATTTGAAGTGACTTTTAGTCTTTTGATATTCAAATTCAACCCATTAGAAGTCAAAAATATTTTTATAAAGGATAAAAAAAAAATTTTAGTTCAATGATCTGAAGCGATTGCAACAAACTCTTGAAACGGTTTTCTAACCCGTAAAAATTTTTTTTTATATGACCGTATAAGAAAATTTGATATGTCCTGATATGCCCAATTATGCCATGATATGATCAATTATAAATTTTTGACCAAATTTGATTCGTCTAAGGAGCCTATCGGAGCCAATTTTTTGGTTAAAACGACATGTTTATTCATGTATTTATTTCCAAAAAAAAAGTAAAAAATATTTTTTTTACGAAAATAGAAGAAAATTTCCCTTAATAATTTTGTCATCATAATTGAATTTCAAGACTAAGAAAAAAAATATTTTTCTTACCTTGAGATGAACTTCATTATACAAAATAAATTGAATGAATATATAAAAAGGTTTGAAAAATTTATAAGAAAAAAGAGAAGAGAAGAAAAAGTGATCCATCTTGAATACTTTAAAAAAAGTTAACAAATTGGCATTCAATTTTTTCTTGTGCACTTTATCTGATAATAGATATATACGTACATGAGGTACTTACCGTGAATGAGGAGAGGATTATGGAAATTCCGAGTTAATTTACCGGATGGAATCGACATGAAGACGAGCGAAATCCAGGGAAGGTAAACCGTAGCTGCTTCACACATTCCGACGTCAATGAGAGTGATTTTCTCCCGACAACCAGACGAATGAGAGATAAATATCTGTGTCTTCATTGCACCAGTAATTTTTACGGATTCCGGGAATCCAGAAGTTGCATGAAAAATTGGGGCTTGCTGAAACCAAAAAAGAAACAGTAGTAAGTAAAAACAAGAACAAAAAAAGGAAATAACAAAAAAGATATAATTCGCTCTCGTGATGCTCGTGCCAATGAAAAGAGATCGAGCAGCGGATGCGTAATTACGCGATTCCACGCGATTAACCTTCGATCTCTGACGGGCTCTGACCTCACTGCGCCCGGCAGCAACTACTCTTCCTTTTACTTTACTCGGCTTTTGTTCATTTACTCGGTTATTAAACGATGTACGATAAATGTGGATGTAGAATCGTGATATAAAAGCTCTGCATATATATACATTAGGAATTTAAGTGTTGGAACACTTTTTCATACATACACTTATCTAATAACTGCATTCTTATCACGTTATTTCAGATTAACTTTTGACTTTTTTTTTGTCATTAAAACCACCGTGGCTTTTAATTTACTTTTTGTTTTATTTTCTTAGTGAATAGACTTTAGCAATATGATGCTTAAAATTAATGAGACTCTTATCTCTTGGACATACATCACATGAAAATCCGTACCGGCCGTTAACGAATTTCGTTAATGACACTCATACGTTTAACCAGATCGCGGTCAGCTTAATCCTGTAGTTCATTTTTACTCTGTCATTTTTAATTAAATATTATTTGTTAAAATTAATTTCCTACTGTATCTACCCGTGTGCAGTGAAAAATTCTCCGTCCTTGCGTCAAGAAAATATTTAATGTATTTTTTATGTAATACATTAAGCGTTTACCTAATAAATAAAAAAAATGTGTATTTGTCAAGTATCGTTACCCACGATTTTTGTAAAAGAATACGCAAAATTTTTTACTGTGTGAAAAAAATCGTTAATATAGCCAATGTAGCCATTTTTTATACCATGTGCGAGAACAAAAAAATGTTTTATTGTAATTAAATTTTTTTTTATAGAAATGTGTCCGTCAATTAGCGTAGCATGTCTATGAACAACAATTAAATTGGAAGTTCATTAAACTAAAACCTGTTAGATACGCTCCTTAAAAAAATCAAAAAAATGATTTCCATTTTGGAACTTCAGAATTTACTCTCTTGTAAGGAGACGATTCAGCGACCATGCGCCCTCTGTCAGAGATTTTCAATACTACCCGAGTCGAAAAATTTAAACTGATTTTAAGCTAAATGATCTACATTTGAACTTATTGATCTATATTTGAACTTTAAAAAACATTTTTATCGGTATTTGATCTACTATTAAAATTATTTTTGATCTGTTTTAAGTCTAAATAACCTTTTAGTAAAATCATTGAGCAGCTATGAATATTTTATGCTGTTTCTAATCTAATAAGACTAAAAAGTTTTAAAAGTTTGGTCGGTTTTTAGTCTAATTAATTTGTAGATAGACTTTATGTATTGTTTTCAAATTCAATATGAAATCTTATACTGTTTTTGATCTAAAATTTTCACTCTAAATGTTCGAAGGCCAAAAGTCGACTAAGATGGCGACTTATAATTTTTTTAACTCAAAAGTATCTCATTAAAAATTATAAGTCGCATTTATTTGAAAAAATAAATTAATTTAAAATATATTCATGCACTCTCTTGTTTTATGAACTGAACGTCGATTATAACCTTACATCTGTCATATTTATTTGTCATAGCTCAACATTTCATGGATTATAAAAGTTTTGTAACTGCGAATATTAGTTGCAGTGATAACTAATAAATTTGTATTAACATACGTATAGAAAATAGTTCTCATCGTTTTATTATGGATCTAAATCTAGAATTTTCTAATTATCGATATTAAACACAATACATCGACAAGATTAAAATGCTGACAAGATGACAAGATTAATATTAAATTTAATACCTCCATGCATCATTTAATGAGCGGTATTCACTATTTGGTAGTGCAAAGAATACCATTTGGTATACATTGCACTACGAAATAGTGAATGGTCACTATTTCAGTTTCAGAGAATGAAAAGCCGTGCCCTGTAAAGGATCTTCGAGGACATGAATAAAATAATAATAAATAAAAATATTATTATTATTAATATTATTATTATCAAATTCGTAAAAGGTCGATTTTTGATCTACAGGCGATGAAAAACCAACTAAAAATTATAGAACGTTTTGGTCTGTTTTTGACCTTGATGCGATCAAAACCAGCTAAATGATTGTGACAAAAAAAAGTCTGATTTTGGTCTTGAAACAATAGAAAAAAATTTTATTA